>KZ062750.1:0-37823 GCA_002091835.1 Anopheles maculatus
AGTGAGCCTCACTGTGAGCCTCACTGTGAGCCAAAATTCTGACATTGGTGCTGCTGGTGTATTGCGCATAATAAGCGTGTGTGTTTGTGTCTGTGTGTGTCCGTGCAGCTATACGTCGCACGTGTACTTTCAAGTTCGCGCGACATCCATGAAATCTGTGTTTCCATCATCCGAAGAACAGCAACTGCTTTCACTATCACCTCAACTGTTGGTAGAATTTTGTCGATGGAAAAAAGTGCATCACCAAACATACGCTTCGTGGGCTGTTCAAGAGAATTGACAAAACATTTCATCTATTCTGCTTCAACGTGGTGCTAATGTTTGGCTGTCTAGTTCGAATGAAATGTTCGCCTGCATAAAAATAATGCAATATAACGAGACATGGTCCAGCAATCCAATGACATTTCATTTTCAATGCGTATACTGGTCTCTGATTCTAACTTTGTCAGAATTGTTCGTTCGCCACTACAACGGTTTGGAAATTTTTGCTAATTCTGCAAAATAGCACAAAAGCGAGATAGAATGTGTCGAAATGTTCATGCCTCATGCTTGCTACACGGTATGAAACATTGAAACTCAAAAATTGCAACATTCTTTACCAAAATAACTATGTATGCATCGGTATGTATGTGGTGTCAGCGTTGCGATCCACGCTGCGCAGCGTAGACTAGTGGGCAGTTAGGTCGCTTTGATCACTTTCCTGGAAACAATATCGCTCTCCCTGTCACCACTGCTCGGTACCGAGATTCAAACAAAGGACTCACTGTTCAAGAAAAGCGCCGCCTACTTTGACACTCGACACACACCACGAAAATCGTTCGACTCCACGAGTTTCTGTTGAAGGAAGAGACATCGCGTCATTTCATTCCACTGTTGACTGTCGGACAAGCCGGACCCGTTCGCGAAGGCATAAGTGAAAAATTTATATCATTTCTGTAGCGTGAAATAGTAAAAGCAGGTGACCGTGCCATTTGGACGATTTGCGTAAATTCATCTAGTTCCGGATTAATAATTAGTCAATAGCTTCGCTCGTTCAATTTGTCAGAGTGCCGGATTTAGTGCAAGGTAAATGAATAAGAACTGAGTGTAGCGTGTGTGCGGCATTTCATTTTGTGTTTGGATGTGTGTGTGTGTGAGATGCAAGTTCATGGCGGTGTTCTGTTTCAATTCTAGCGAAGCCCAATGGCAGAGAAGGAAAGCGATGCGCGCAGCGGAAGCTCTGCGTCCTCAACCTGCGGTTTCGAATATGGCGAGGACGATTCCTTAAGTGCACGCAATGCGATGATGGTAAACAACAAATTGTTCTCGGACGTAACGTTTCTTGTAGGACCAGAGAAGCAACGGATCTATGCGCACAAGCTACGTTTGGTGACGGCATCCAGATACTTCCACATCCTATTCTTTGGGAACTTTGCCGAGGCAAAGCTCGACGAGATTGAACTGAAGGATGAAGATCCGGCAATGTTTCTAACGGTCTTGCGCCTGATTTACGGTGCCCATGTTGATGTCGATTTTGACAACATTCGTCAAATTTATGACCGAATGCAGATGTATTTGCTGCCATCTTCGTGCTACAAGCTGTTAATCGATTGTTTGAAGAACCTTTTAGAGAAGGATACAGTAATGCAGGTTTTGCGAGAAAATGATTACTTAAAATTTAAAGCGGTGGATGAAATGTGTCTGCGGTTCGTAAGAGATGATCCTCTGCATTACTTTGAAAAGGATGATTTTACCGGCATTAGTAAGGAGGGGATGCTCAAAATTCTTGGACTGCAACGAATCAACTGCACCAACGATCAGCTTCGTTTAGCGCTTGAGAAATGGGAATTAGCTAATCCTGAATCGGACTCGAACGAGCTGAGCTCTGTTTTAGACGCAACAGTACGCACATACTTATGTGAAAAGTTGATTATGGCAAGTAAGATTGATTATACTACGTCATACAAATCATTCAGATTTAAATGTAAAAACAACTGGAAACCAGTGACACTGCACGGTATAGGACTATACGTAAGAGAGTCGATCACCGAAATTACAGTTTACGTACGGTCTCCGCTTAACGAATCAAAACAAATTTACGATGCATCGTTCGCTGGAAAAATATGCCGACCGATAAATGTAATAGATTTGATGTTTGCAGGAGTGGCGTTGGAGGAAGATAACGAATATGTATTTAACATAAACACCAAATCCTGTAACGTTTGCTTTTCTGCCTGCGATTATTTTTTGACGAAATTAAAACCTACTCCAGTTGATACATATTCGATGCCTGCCATCGCCCATTTCTGGATTAAACAATCAAATTAGGCGTTGTGGGAGCCATGCTGAATCAGGCAGTAAAATTAATCTTTTTTACCCAAAGCATGGGCTAAATATACAATACGAATGAACTAAATGTACCGATCAAACGAATTAAATGTAAATACATTAAGCATTTAGGAAAAAAAATAAACAAACTTGAATTGTTTGAAAATTCTTTCTTGGAATCCAAAACCTCATACAAACCACTTTTTTACAGTAATATACTTTTTTTTACAGAAGCAAACAAGATTTAATGTTCCTGGCAAGGTGTTGATCGATAAAATCTATCAACAGCCGTCAACAACAAAATCTATCGAGCCAGAAGCAACCGATTCCATGGACTATTTACATCATTTCGTTCGGCGTAACCTAACTGGCCTCTATCCAGCCCAACAATGCTGAGTAGAAAGTGTGTGATTTGTAGTGAGACCCGGGACGAATTATTCAGTGGTGCATCATCGTATCGATCAGGTGATTAGATCGTCAAGGTGCGAATTAGCTTGTTGTAAATGTGCTGGTTGTAGAAAGTATGTTAGTTTTGTTTTGAAATATCCAACATATATCTGCTGATTGATTGGATCTCGTACAGGGGCGTCTTGTCAAAGGAGCCTCGTGGAAGATGCCTTGTTGTATGAGGGGGATCTCGTGGTCTCGAGTTTGAAGAAGGAGACTTGGGAATGCATAATACACACTGGTCGATGAGGGTCCTCACAGAAGCTTTCTCGTGCAAGTGGCCGCGTTGAAACGGTCGAAGGAACCAATGCGAAATGGTCTTGTTCGAGAGGTGGGACCTCATCAAGAGGGACCTCATCATATCCATCTTGTTCGATTCTATAGATTTTTTCATTAGATTTTATAACTACAATTAGCATTTCTAATTGAAAAAATTGAGCTTTGAAGGACGCAAAAGCAATAGCATGGAAAAGGTTTTGTGACGAGGGCAGCATTTAGAATTAGTAACAAATAGAATTAATTTCATTTCCATTCGAATTTTGCATCGATATTGTTCTACATATTGAAAAGTTTCAAGCTACAAAATGTTGCTGGCTACACGGGCAGCATGGTTGCCATTGACAGGGTTTCGATCCCAAACGTCACAGCCGCACTTAACATGGCGGTACAGCCTGTATGAACTATATGAACGGACCTTGCTGACAGGAAGAAGCAACGGTCTAGCAAGATTCGGTTTGTCACTGTTTTCTCCTTCATTGTTAAAATAGCACTCGCTCGGAGCGGTACCTTCAAGTTGTTCAGTGATTGCCTTATTGTAGCACATCCGCCTCTCTCTCTCTCTGTCTCGCGCGCGCAATCTGCCGTCGCTCGGTTGCCATTGACAGGGTTTCGATCCCAAACGTCACAGCCGCACGCAACATGGCGGTACAGCCTGTATGAACTATATGAACGGACCTTGCTGACAGGAAGAAGCAACGGTCTAGCAAGATTCGGTTTGTCACTGTTTTCTCCTTCATTGTTAAAATAGCACTCGCTCGGAGCGGTACCTTCAAGTTGTTCAGTGATTGCCTTATTGTAGCACATCCGCCTCTCTCTCTCTCTGTCTCGCGCGCGCAATCTGCCGTCGCTCGCTCGTTCGCTCTCACCAACGCACGCAAACGAACCTTCCAGACCATCGTCGCAGCTCAACTCCGCACGAGGAAGAAACGCGTGAATAGAAAACGATCGAAAATCGCACGCCTCCCATCTCCGTGCAATTTTACTCGTGGCACAAGTATCGTCGTGTGCTAAACCCAAACGCTCCGAACAAAGGAAACTCAGCGGTAATCGCTAAGCGAAGCGTCACTTTTCTTCACTTGTGTCTATTTTGTTTATCGTATGTCCATCCAGAATCTTAATACATTTGGTAAGTATGTGCCTTCTAACCATAACCACACTTTTCTGCATCCGTTCTCGTTGTTTGTGCGAGAGACAGTCGGTTTTTAAGGTAGAGTTTCATCGCGAAACGTGTGTGCACTTCCGCGTTCCCGCGAACGGGAGAGGGAAAGCCCGTATAGTGTTGGCAATTTTGTCGTTTGCTTGCGACAGCACCCATCCATATACATGCAATGGTATAATATGGAATAGCTTTATCGTTAGGATAGATTTCCTTGTGAAGCTTGAAAAGGCAACAATGCATTTTGAGCCTGGCTGTAAAATTTCCTACGAAAGTGCGTATATTTGTAGTACCTTCATGCCTAAGCCCACACTCCCGTCGTACGCGTGATCCGCGCGCCATTAAAGTATCGCGTGTACGAGTGTATGTGTTTGCCTGTGTTTGTGTCATAACGAAACAAGCACTGTTGGTAGTGTGTGTTTGTGTTGGTGCAAGGTGATTCTACCTTTCGCTAAACGGAGAACAAAAAAGAACGTCCGAAGCAAACACGCGTAAGAAAGAGAACGACGGTAGTGATTTTTCAAAATGGCGGACGGCATTTCTCATTCCCACCAGCGTGTCGTGTATACGTGCTTGATTTCAATGGTGTGCGTGTTCGCGTACCGAGCATGACATAGCAACGTGCTTTGCTGTGCATGAGACCTCGAGGGAAAATTGTGTGAAAGTGTCTCCGTTTTCGGAACATTCTATGCATTTTAGCAGATATTTTGATTACTACACGCACAAAATTGCATTCCAATCGGAGTTTAAAAAGAAAATAATACTGGAATTTTCTTTTTTCTTTTACTTCCGGCATGTCTCAAGGCTACGGGGTGTATATTTCGCATGGTCATTGTTGTTGAAATTGACGTCGCAAGCTACGCGATCCTTTTTGGCACGGTTTTTTTTACTACCTCGTGCAGCTGTTGGCCTTGCAGTTCCCGTGTCCTCGATTGCACAGGTTAATTGACCGTGTTCGAGGCGAATGAGATATGTGCTGCGATCTGTTGTTCATGTATTAGCACACGAGCGAATTCGAACTTCTTTTCAAGGACTTTTCTCGATCTGTCCTGTGTGAGTACCTAGAGCAAAGCAAATTTCTTGCATTATTACTTGATCGATGAACTTGTTCATCGTAGCGCACTCGTTTAATAGATACAGCGAGAACATCATTCCAGCAGCAGCACACCTCGAGTACGCTTACAGGAAGTTAAACTTGTTGGTTAGTCAACCTCTGTCATACCTCGACGGCGTCGGTCTGTCATTTCTGAATTCCTTGACTTAAAATTCCCGCAGCTGGATAGTCCTGATGGTGAGGTTTACTGCTAACCCAAAAGAATGCTGAACATCGTATCTGCTGGAGCTTCAATGAATTTCAATCGTATCCCGGTGGCATGGAAAACTGTTTAGTAGACTTTATCGAGTCGAAAATTAATTCGTTCAGCGAGATGTTTAATTGTTTTGTTCGCTTGTGGTGGCTTTTACTCTTACGCCAGAGCGCGCTGTTGAATCACACGGCTTTCCTATCGTAGCAACCATCGTTCAAGAGGCAGTTCGGCATGCAACCCTATAGCCATATCGCAGCACCGTTTGCTTGGACCAGAAACGCGTAGTTCAAAACAGCCCTTGAAATTCAGTTAATTGGTTTAAAAACAAAGAAGGAAAGTCCCTATAATTATTGGGCCCAATTTACGATTACTATATTTGTTTGTATATTATTTACATTATTTTGCATACCGTATATTTGTCCTTTTATTGTCGGAGGGTTATCGTCTTCATTTTGATTATATTGTGATTGCTGTGCTGGGAGATCGTGGATTCGAGGAAATACAGGCGTCGTTATTCGCCTTTCCATGACTCATCCACACATCATCACATGAATGACCTAATAATATAATGGGTGAAGCGCATTCGAGTTTTACAACGAGATGGCAAAATGCACGCTCACCACTACATCGTCATCATTCGCCTACTAATGGCATCGATGTATATGCACCCCCCCATTCGTGTAAAACTTTGTCTATATAGGTACTATTGCTTTGATAGTTTTTTTTTTTGTTGTTGTTTGAAAAATAAAAATTCCATTGCATTGTTCCAATTAATAATTGTCCTCTTTCGTCCTCTTTTACAGACCCATTTGCTGATGCAATAAAGGGTGCAGACTATGATGTGCAGGACGGTCTCGTGCACATAAGAATTCAGCAGAGAAATGGTCGCAAAACGCTAACCACTGTCCAGGGATTGTCGGCCGAGTACGACCTGAAGAAGATCGTGCGAGCATGTAAGAAGGTAAGCGAACCGACGGCGCACAATAAACAATATCTGATTGTACCAGTCAAATTCTTCCCTCGTCTTTTATAACGAGCTCTGTACTATGAACAGGGGAAAAACATCGCATAGCGAAGCAAATCGTTTGTCCAGCAGAAACATCTAGAATCTGGCATAAATTTGGAATTATGTGTTTAGTACGGTATAAAATGTTTGACCAAAGGTTACTTTGATGTGGAATGAATTAGTTTACTTGTCATGGTTGGTAAGGAAACTCTTGACAGATGATCTTGTGTAACTTTACGCTCGATCTGATCGCTCTTTGTTCTATAGCTGTTGTTCTGCCTGTCTCTGTATTGTATTGTAAATTCGTTATAAGAGAGTTGACTGTATAATGGGGTAGAACATTCCTTTTCTTCTGACTGTTACTTACCTGTGTTGTGTATGTGTATTTTTTTAATTGTATTGTTTTAGGAATTCGCATGCAATGGCACAGTAATTGAGCATCCTGAGTACGGCGAGGTGCTACAGCTGCAAGGTGACCAGCGGGAGAACATTTGCCAGTGGCTAACCAAGTCCGGGCTTGCGAAGCCGGATCAGCTGAAGGTGCACGGTTTTTAAAGTCCCAAATTGTCGCTGCCGCCGCCGTCGCCTATCTACCACCACCATCCTCCGTTTAAACGCGCGCGCGCGTGTTTGTGTGTTTAACGTGTTGGAGAGCGTGAAACAATAGTAGTAGGAGGGGAGAAAAGAAAAGAAGAAGGCGATCAACAACAAAAACAAACCACAACACACGTTAGAAGGGAACAGTGCTGCTGATTGTCGTCGTAATCGTTTTCCTCGTCATCAAGAAGCTTTCCGTACCCAACCTACTGCCTGATCTTTCTTTGCTGGGTAGCATTCACCATCCAATCCAGTGTGGTACCACCGCCTTGTGCTATTGCTTCACATCGACATCCGTGGCAACACACCACCACCATCAACCGTGTGTGTGTGTCCCGTGCTTTATGATTGTTAATTATCTCGCCACAGATTCTCATCTTTCTTACGTGTTTGCTTACTAAACGCGGCTCTAAATTAAAATTTATCATCATCATCATTCACAATTTCCTCGATCGGTTTTCCGAGCACAACATTGTCACATTTCTCTCTCTCGCACGGTGCTGCCTATAGTTTACGGAACCCCCCGGCAGTTGCCGTTTTTTTTTTTCCGAGCGAGTGCTATTTTAACAATGAAGGAGAAAACAGTGACAAACCGAATCTTGCTAGACCGTTGCTTCTTCCTGTCAGCAAGGTCCGTTCATATAGTTCATACAGGCTGTACCGCCATGTTAAGTGCGGCTGTGACGTTTGGGATCGAAACCCTGTCAATGGCAACCATGCTGCCCGTGTAGCCAGCAACATTTTGTAGCTTGAAACTTTTCAATATGTAGAACAATATCGATGCAAAATTCGAATGGAAATGAAATTAATTCTATTTGTTACTAATTCTAAATGCTGCCCTCGTCACAAAACCTTTTCCATGCTATTGCTTTTGCGTCCTTCAAAGCTCAATTTTTTCAATTAGAAATGCTAATTGTAGTTATAAAATCTAATGAAAAAATCTATAGAATCGAACAAGATGGATATGATGAGGTCCCTCTTGATGAGGTCCCACCTCTCGAACAAGACCATTTCGCATTGGTTCCTTCGACCGTTTCAACGCGGCCACTTGCACGAGAAAGCTTCTGTGAGGACCCTCATCGACCAGTGTGTATTATGCATTCCCAAGTCTCCTTCTTCAAACTCGAGACCACGAGATCCCCCTCATACAACAAGGCATCTTCCACGAGGCTCCTTTGACAAGACGCCCCTGTACGAGATCCAATCAATCAGCAGATATATGTTGGATATTTCAAAACAAAACTAACATACTTTCTACAACCAGCACATTTACAACAAGCTAATTCGCACCTTGACGATCTAATCACCTGATCGATACGATGATGCACCACTGAATAATTCGTCCCGGGTCTCACTACAAATCACACACTTTCTACTCAGCATTGTTGGGCTGGATAGAGGCCAGTTAGGTTACGCCGAACGAAATGATGAAAATAGTCCATGGAATCGGTTGCTTCTGGCTCGATAGATTTTGTTGTTGACGGCTGTTGATAGATTTTATCGATCAACACCTTGCCAGGAACATTAAATCTTGTTTGCTTCTGTAAAAAAAAAGTATATTACTGTAAAAAAGTGGTTTGTATGAGGTTTTGGATTCCAAGAAAGAATTTTCAAACAATTCAAGTTTGTTTATTTTTTTTCCTAAATGCTTAATGTATTTACATTTAATTCGTTTGATCGGTACATTTAGTTCATTCGTATTGTATATTTAGCCCATGCTTTGGGTAAAAAAGATTAATTTTACTGCCTGATTCAGCATGGCTCCCACAACGCCTAATTTGATTGTTTAATCCAGAAATGGGCGATGGCAGGCATCGAATATGTATCAACTGGAGTAGGTTTTAATTTCGTCAAAAAATAATCGCAGGCAGAAAAGAAAACGTTACAGGATTTGGTGTTTATGTTAAATACATATTCGTTATCTTCCTCCAACGCCACTCCTGCAAACATCAAATCTATTACATTTATCGGTCGGCATATTTTTCCAGCGAACGATGCATCGTAAATTTGTTTTGATTCGTTAAGCGGAGACCGTACGTAAACTGTAATTTCGGTGATCGACTCTCTTACGTATAGTCCTATACCGTGCAGTGTCACTGGTTTCCAGTTGTTTTTACATTTAAATATGAATGATTTGTATGACGTAGTAAAATCAATCTTACTTGCCATAATCAACTTTTCACATAAGTATGTGCGTACTGTTGCGTCTAAAACAGAGCTCAGCTCATTCGAGTCCGATTCAGGATTAGCTAATTTCCATTTCTCAAGAGCTAAATGAAGCTGATCGTTGGTGCAGTTGATTCGTTGCAGTCCAAGAATTTTGAGCATCCCCTCCTTACTAATGCCGGTAAAATCATCCTTTTCAAAGTAATGCAGAGGATCATCTCTTACGAACCGCAGACACATTTCATCCACCGCTTTAAATTTTAAGTAATCATTTTCTCGCAAAACCTGCATTACTGTATCCTTCTCTAAAAGGTTCTTCAAACAATCGATTAACAGCTTGTAGCACGAAGATGGCAGCAAATACATCTGCATTCGGTCATAAATTTGACGAATGTTGTCAAAATCGACATCAACATGGGCACCGTAAATCAGGCGCAAGACCGTTAGAAACATTGCCGGATCTTCATCCTTCAGTTCAATCTCGTCGAGCTTTGCCTCGGCAAAGTTCCCAAAGAATAGGATGTGGAAGTATCTGGATGCCGTCACCAAACGTAGCTTGTGCGCATAGATCCGTTGCTTCTCTGGTCCTACAAGAAACATTACGTCCGAGAACAATTTGTTGTTTACCATCATCGCATTGCGCGCACTTAAGGAATCGTCCTCGCCATATTCGAAACCGCAGGTTGAGGACGCAGAGCTTCCGCTGCGCGCATCGCTTTCGTTCTCTGCCATTGGGCTTCGCTAGAATTGAAACAGAACACCGCCATGAACTTGCATCTCACACACACACACATCCAAACACAAAATGAAATGCCGCACACACGCTACACTCAGTTCTTATTCATTTACCTTGCACTAAATCCGGCACTCTGACAAATTGAACGAGCGAAGCTATTGACTAATTATTAATCCGGAACTAGATGAATTTACGCAAATCGTCCAAATGGCACGGTCACCTGCTTTTGCTATTTCACGCTACAGAAATGGTATAAATTTTTCACTTATGCCTTCGCGAACGGGTCCGGCTTGTCCGACAGTCAACAGTGGAATGAAATGACGCGATGTCTCTTCCTTCAACAGAAACTCGTGGAGTCGAACGATTTTCGTGGTGTGTGTCGAGTGTCAAAGTAGGCGGCGCTTTTCTTGAACAGTGAGTCCTTTGTTTGAATCTCGGTACCGAGCAGTGGTGACAGGGAGAACGATATTGTTTCCAGGAAAGTGATCAAAGCGACCAAACTGCCCACTAGTCTACGCTGCGCAGCGTGGATCGCAACGCTCACACCACATGCATACCGATGCATACATAGTTATTATGTTAAAGAAAGTTGCGATTTTTCAGTTTCAATGTTTCATACCGTGTAGCAGGCATGAGGCATGAACATTTCGACACATTCTATCTCGCTTTTGTGCTATTTTGCAGAATTAGCAAAATTTTCCAAACCGTTGTAGTGGCGAACGAACAATTCTGACAAAGTTAGAATCAGAGACCAGTATACGCATTGAAAATGAAATGTCATTGGATTGCTGGACCATGTCTCGTTACATTGCATTATTTTTATGCAGGCGAACATTTCATTCGAACTAGACAGCCAAACATTCGCACCACGTTGAAGCAGAATAGATGAAATGTTTTGTCAATTCTCTTGAACAGCCCACGAAGCGTATGTTTGGTGATGCACTTTTTTCCATCGACAAAATTCTACCAACAGTTGAGATGATAGTGAAAGCAGTTGCTGTTCTTCGGATGATGGAAACACGGATTTCATGGATGTCGCGCGAATTTGAAAGAACACGTGCGACGTATGGTTGCACACACACAAAAACACACACGCTTATTATGCGCAATATGGTGTCGCACCATGTATTTCATACCACCCGCGAGCCTACGAAGAACGATCTGTCAAAATGCTATGTTGGTAAACATGCATGGAGCGGCACACTCCGCAGCGTCAGCGAAAGGTAGAGTAAAAGTAAGGCTTACCGATTCAATGAAGGATTTTATTGATTTTATCTTCTGAAATTGGGATTCTAGCAAACATCCACCAATGATGACCCAAACATTCAGTCTATCGCAATCCATTTTGGAGTGGCTTGACTACAAGGAGCATATGGTATGCACGTTGCAGGCACTGCTCGACGCCCAAACGTACACCGACTGCAGGTTGGTTGTGTCCGATGGAGAACTGTATGTGAATCGCCCGATGCTCAGCATGGCATCTGCATTCTTTGAGGTGATCCTTTCCACCGTAACCGATTGGCCGGCGGCAGCGAGCATGGTCCCCTGTACGATACTAATACCGGACTTAGCCTTGTCTACGCTGCAACTCGTCGTGCGATTTATTTACACGGGCAAGGTGACACTATATTCAACGGAGATGGTCCAGTTTATAGATGCTTGCCGTTTGCTGCAAATTCGTGGTATCGAATGTTCCGGTGGCCGTGTCATGGGTATTTACATTGACGGATCTACAGCAACCGTAGAGACGAATGCAGCAAGAGTTGCGAACGTGGATCAGCTGCCAGTGCAAGATACGGTAGAATATCTGACGGAGTCGATGGATTCGTCCGTCGGGTCAGAAATGCGGCAAGGGTGTTCGCCTGTCCCACTGATGCAAAGTATTCAAACAGAGCCAGACGTAAGCGGCCGTACCGCAACGCAGAATGTCATGTTCGAAAGCGAGCCAGAGTGGCAGGAAGGAAGCGGTGGCGGTTCTATTTTATACGACACGCGTCTACCTGTTCCGAAGCGCAATCTTGTGCGGTGGAACATTGGGAAAGCTTGCCTAAACGATCGCATCAACAGCTTATGCGACCGACCTGCGTTGGAAATCGATCGTGCAGCAGAAGCAGATACGGGCAGCAGCAGTATATTAACACCAAGCGCACTTAATGCCCGTGTAAAGCAAGCGATCAAAGCGATTATATCCAACGAACTAGATATCGGAACGGCAAGCAACACCTACCGGGTGGCCACTAAACGGTTGGCACCGATGGTTCGCCAAGTATCGCTAAGGATGTAAATGCTGAAGCGACAACCGAATGAAGCAGAAGCTTTTGACGCAGTTATCGCGAAAGTGGTTTCGAATGGCGACACTTGGCACCGTTCGAGGGAAATGGTAACAAAAAAGAGGGATCCTTCTCGCTATCGCGAACGTGTGTTGGAAGCGGTTCACGCGATCATCGACCACGGTTTATCGTACACAGAGGCGTCCGCTCAGTACAGGATACATAAGAGCGTACTGTGGCGTACGGCGATGAAATTAAAACGCAATCTAACCAGACGATCGCAAACGGCGCAACCGTACACTGGTTCGTCCGGTGTGCAAAGTTGCTGTATGCCAGTGTCGGAAGCGGTACCGACTATTACCGATGCTTCGCCGCCTGGCTATGAAACCCGTCTGGCGGCGGCAATCGATGGGATCACGAACCAAGGGATGAGCTACCGAGAGGCATCGTTAAAGTATAATATCACCAAGCCAGTTTTGTGGAGAAAAATTAGTGGCAACAGTGTAAATTAATGAAGAAACATTTTTTATCGTGTTAATTTTTGCATATAGAATTTCTTGTACATCATTTCCCATTCATGACGAGATTTCTGTACACCGGGTACAAAACGATCATAATGAAATCGAAATGAACGAATACTGACGGTCTTCTCAAAGTTTAGATTCGTCACTGATCGAGCATTTGCTATTAGAAGTCCTCCGAACCGCTTACAGTCGATGACCGTCAATTTAAAGATCACGATCATCTATCACGTCACGCTTCCGCAGTCTAAGTGGACGGTTTAAACAAACTTAACGGACTAAATGAGTTGCCCGATGCCATTCTCATGACATGGTCCGCCCATCGGAGCCTAGCGAGTCTAATTCGCTGCACGATGATTTGATCACAGTTGAATCGTTCTAGTGTCTCCTCCATTGTCCAGGGTTCCATTGTCCATCATTTTGATTTCGGCCTCATTGATCTCCAACTCGAGGTTCAGTGCCGCATGCTCGATCCTTTGATAAGCTTGTGCTACGTGGGAGAGATGCCCAATTATGTCTGTGTGATCAGCGTATGTCAGGATCTGTATTGATTTATAGAAGATGGCCCCGGAAATTTCTACCTTCGAGTCTCGGGGGGCCCTCTCTAGCGATAGATTGAATAGGAGGCTAACAAGCCCGTCTCCTTGGCGCAAATCCTCGGTGGCACCTTCACCAGGCATGTGATGTTGGTATATGCCAGCTTGGCCGGGACACCATACGAGCTGATTTCGTCGTAAGGTTTTCCCCTGCCTATGATATCGTGATAGCCTAGGGGCGGCCCAGTGCTACCAATGGCAGGGCTAGTCCTTTCAAGGTTGTACAGCCAGTCAAGAACAAGAAGAATATCTGGTCAGACATTGATTTTCCGATTTGGAAACTTCTCGCTTTTGAAGCGAGTATAGCGCTATTGAACACGGTAATATCATGGCACTGGTTAGCGCTGAATACTGAATAACAAAGGAAGACTCAATACATATTTCTTTTTGCTGCTTGAAGAAAGCTGATCGATTGGGCGATGTAACGACTGTTAATTTACCCTCTGCATGCAATGTTGACATCGTGCTGGAAAGGACGTTTAACGGGAGGAAATTAAAATTTCCATTTTGGTGATGAAATATTTCACGGGTAATTTTTGTAATCCTGATTTTGTTTACCAACATACTTGAAAGATCGCACCGATATTGACAGACTTCTTGTGTATTGCAGATATTGAGTGTTTTGGTGCCAATTCCGTACACTGCCGTCGGATGCACATTACCCACAACCATGGCTAACAAATCATGCGTTACGTGGACAAACTTTACAGAGCATATGGTGCATATTTACGGAGAAATGCTCCAATCTCATCAGTACACCGACTGCCGTTTGATTGTGCCCGACGGAGAGCTGCTCGCCAACCGGACAATGCTTTGCATGGCATCAAGATTTTTCGATACCATCTTCGCCCGTACCGAAAGTACGCCTGTTTTAGCTGCAGACTTCTACACGGTGCTGATTCCGGATGTGAAGCTGTCGGTTTTACGGAGCGTTTTGCACTTCATTTATACGGGAGAAGTTAATTTACTACCGTACGATGTAGCACCGTTTGTGGAGGCTTGTAGCTTGCTTCAGATACGTGGTGTTCAGTATGTTAGAGATCGTGTCGTGGGCATTCTTTTCGGTAAAGCCCACTGCTTTTCCGTACGGGAAGAGGCGATCGCTAACAACCACGGTTTCGAAACAGCAAATCTTTCGCCGAGTTGCAGACAAGAAGCTGAACATCTATTCACAGCGGTAGTGGCTAACGAACAGTTTAATGCAGGGAAAATGTAACCATTGTTCTAATCATGTTCCATTTTCAGGAGATAAGCACGGTGAATGATAATTCCTCCTCTCTCGAATATGCGATTGAAAATGACGATGGCAGTGAACAGGAACTCGCACATCACGAACCACCGGATGGGCTTTACTCGGCGGATAATAGCACCGATTGCAATTCAAAACCGGACGAACAGCCAAACACATCCAGCTACGAAACCCGCCTCAGTGCGGCAATTGATGCAGTGTTAAATCAAGGTACAAGCTACCGTCTAGCATCCAAACGGTACAACATCGCAAAAACAGTGCTGTGGCGAAGAACGATGAAAATGCCCCGACCAATTAGATCGAGCTCGCCGAAACTTGGCAACCAGCGGAGGAAGGCGATCGATGCGCTGAAAACGGGCGAAAAATTAATCTACGTAAGCCAACGATTTGAGATTCCACTGTCGACGCTGCACCGGGACAAGATTCGGCTCTACAACAAGGGTATATTGCCAGGCCAAGTGACGCTGGCACAGCGTGACAAGGGTGACTCGTTTCGGCAACGGTTGACGGAATCGGTGGGCGAATGTATTGCGGGACGCATGTCACTTTCGGAGGCGGCACGCGTATACAAACTACCGAAGACAACCATATGGCGAAGGGTTCGAATGTCGCAGGCGAACAATAGCTGTTTGGAGGCGAACGAAGTTGAGGCAAATCAATCGACGGAACGGTACGTTGCAAATTACACAGCACAAAATGCAGACCACACGTTGGAAGGTCTGCAAAGTGAACCGTTGCACGACGGTGAAGAATTCATGTCCGATCCAAATGTGGACATTTCATGCACAACATTAACGGGTGATTCTATTATTCTCTAGACGTGTGCATTATGGCTTGTGGTTACAAAACAGCACGGATAGATCCTTCCTGGATGAATTGAATTAATTCGTTCACTGATTAAAGTTAATGAATGTCCATTAATTTTGTGTTGCATCTTTTTCGTTTCGTTCTGCAAGAAAATACAACCTTTCGCGCATGTACAGCAGCATCATACCGGTTATATTTCATCCTATGAAACGAATTTCCACATCGCAACGGTTGCTACGCAACCTACCAATTGTCTACTTTTCCGCCGGTTTCGTGGCAACCTCCTCCGTGGCAGGATTAGCATGGCGGAAGTTTGGAAACTGTTCCCACGGTGCCGAAAGATCAAACTTGCGGAATTCTTGCGCCAGCTCAAGCGGTTCGCACACGACACGTTTCTTCTCGTCGTCGTACCGCAGCTCGACGTAACCGCTCAGCGGAAAATCGCGACGTTGCGGGTGACCCTCGAACCCGTAATCGGTAAGGATGCGGCGTAGATCCGGATGGTTGGCAAAAAACACCCCGTACATGTCCCAAATTTCGCGCTCGTACCAATTGGCAGCCTTAAACACCTCGTTACACGAATCGATCGGCGTCAGCTCGTCGGTGTACGTCTTCACCCGGATGCGCGAGTTGTAGCGCAGGGAGAGTATGTTGTAAATGATCTCGAAGCGATACGGACGGGACGGTACATCCATACCGGCAATGTCGACCAGATTGGCAAACTGTGCATTGTGGTGGTCCTTCAGAAACTGCAGCACCGGCACAACGCCTTCCGGGGCAATCAACACCTCCAGCTCGTCGCCCGAGGTAAGCTGCACCTTCTGCACATACTTTGGCATACATTCGGCGACGTACTTGCCGAACTCGGATAGCTCCGAACGGGCAGCGGCATCCGGTTTGCGGACAGTGGCTGTAAAAACAGACGAACCAGCGGAAAAAGGTTACACGTTTGAACACTAGACACACAGTGCACGTGCCGGAACACTAACGTCTCGATTCAGCGGCCGGTTCGGTAGATTTGTAGCGCAACATTACTGTCGGAGCAGCCCGGGTGATCCCTGCAATTAGGATATGTTTCAATATTTGCACCCCCATCAAAACAAACCATTTGGGGAATGAGAAGGTGTCGGCAGTCTTACCATTTGTGCTACGAATGGCGCTTTTAGCGAACGTTGACGCAAAAGAGCGCAAAATGGAGGCCATCGTTCAACCGGAATGCCGCCACAGGATGCAGGATACGAACGGTTCAATCCGATTTCGGGCTCCGTTTCACGGATAAAAATTACAGTGCCTCGGATTGATTCAGTTTTATGTAATTCGTTTTTGTCACCGTCGACTGTTTGACGTTTAGCTTAACGCTTTTGACAGCTGCACAGTTGTGTGCACTATGACCTTTTTGTTTCGTCAATAGGTCAAAAATAAAAGTAAGGAACATTGCACGAACATGCATACATAAGATTAAAGCTAACTCGAAATGAGGTTGTGTTTATTGTGAAAACTATGCTCAAATTTAGCAATTTATAGTGCTTTTTTTTAGGTACTTCATACAGTAAAAAATATCAAACGCTTTTATCATCCGGATTGGATGCAATCCGCTTCTTCGCTTCAGTGGAACGGAATGCTACCAGCAAAGAACAGGTAATCCGTCCAACTGGGTCCACCACTATCGTAACAGAGCAGCTCAGTGGTGCACTACGTCGTCGGTGTGATTTCGGACGAAAAAATGGTTTTTGCAGTGGAAAAAAGGTTCTAATGTGCGTGCAAGTAGCAAAATACGGCGTGGGAAACGTGCAGTGCTAGTGTCGCGATGCAGTGCTCGCGCTTATAATTCATCTCCGGGAGCTGTAAGCGTTGTAAATGATGCTGTATCGTTTGACTTCTCCTCGGACGAATTGCTGCTACTGCTGCTACCGTACCATCATCGGTGGTGGTGGTAGGTGGTGAAAATAATGAAAGAACATTTTTTCACACGCGCGTTCGCCAGTGTGTGCGCGCGCGTCTGTGTGTGTGCCGCCAGATTCATCGGATGGCAAGATTTATGCGTATGAACCGCTAGAGCAGCAGGACGAAAATGTGTTTGCTGACAGAAAGGAAAAAAAACTGATCTGCTTATAGGAAAGTAGTGAGAGAGAGAGAGAGAGAGCGAGAGGTTGAAAGGAAGTGAAGCAATTTTGGCGGAAGGAAATTGGGATAGCGAGAGAGCGAGAAACGATTACAACAAAGGTTGTTACTCTGTCGGTAGTAGAGCGCGGTTGCAGCAAGGACCAACACTGAAAAGTCAACACGGGCGTCCGCTGCAGGATCAACACAATTATTCGCTTGATAGTGTATTCAATTGTGTGTGTGTGTGTGTGTGTGTGTGTGTGTGTGTGTGTGTGCACGTACCGAGTCGCTGCATGATGGGTTCTGTGCTCGGTGTTGTGTATTTTGTCGTCTATCGAGAAAAGATGCTTTTTGTTGGTTCTGTAGCGTGGTGACCGAGAAAGAGCGGGTACATTTTTAGCTGCACACAAGCAAATCTAGAAGCTAACTGTGGATGCATTTTACGGACGTTGCAGTTGTGTTCTGACGAAGGAAAGCCCGCGCCTAGGAAACGATGCGCTTGTGTTTACTTTACGGTTGTTGGAAAAATGTGCCCCGGAACCACAGGGTTTCCATCGTTTTTTTGGCATTTCTTAAAATTATAAAAATGGGACAAAACGTACAAAGGATATGGGGTGATAAAGAAGCGAAATTGTGAAGCTTTCTGTATCACCTGAAGAACGCGCGTGTGCATCTCGTTGCGTGTGCCCTTATCCACTTGCATGTGTGTGTGTGTGTGCGCGCGAGATTAAACCCTTTCCATGTACCCGGTTGAAGTTTGTGATACACTGATAGAAAGAGAAAGAGACAGAGAAAGCGTGAGATATCATGCAAAAGTCGCCCTACATGCACAGTGATATGCGCTCCTTCTCATATCCCCGTAGGAAATCGCAAACCATCATAGCAAACATTGATTATTTGTGTCATTGTTGAGAATTCTAGGTAGTCAAAAAAAAAATTGTGTGAAAAAGTAATGTAATTATTCTCATTATTCTATCAACTGTAGCACAACGATAAATTAAATCGATTCCATCGAATCAAAATGTAGGAACGGTGTCGGGAACACCATATCGTACCCTGAGCCGAATTACGGTAGTGTAGCTCTGTGTAAGCTGTGGGCGGTAGTGTGAATGTGTTGCCGAAAAGATATAGCAAGCATTCTTGGGCAAAAACAAAAAAAAAACACCACCACCAGCCACAACAACACCACAATAGTCGTCCAGTGTGTGATTTTGCGAAACGCGGCAGTGTCGGAAAGGTCGGTTACCGTAGCGGGTGTGTACGGTCGACGAGGTGAGCCCTTTTCGCTCGATTAGTGTGTTAGTGCGCGTGCGTGCGTGAGTGCGTACCTACCACCGTGTGCTCGCGCGCGCGTTCCGTGTGTCGGTTGTTTTCGGTGCTGCTGCGCCGTGCGTGTGTGGCGCCATTCCGACGTGTGCGAGTGTGTGCGTGTGTGTGTGGTTTTGCGGTGTTTTTTTGGTGCGTTTTTCGAGGGGGGAAATCGGATGGTAACGCACAGCGTGACAACGGCACGGGAGGAAAGGTGTCCGCGAACGCGGAAAGGTATGCGCGCGCGTTTTCCTGCTGGTTGGTGTAGTGCTTTGTGAGTTTTGGCGTTGCTTTTTCGTGTCCCGTGGCGGTACGTGGTTGTGTTTGTGGTGAATTTGTGTGCATGCACACAGACACACATACACGTGTGTTGTGCTTTCAAAAAAAAAAGGTGGTGTATGAATGCACCTTTTTCGTGTGGTGTGGCAGCCGCAAAAGTGTGTGTGTGTGTGGGTGTGTGCAGTGGCAATAGATTGTGTGGGGAAAAGGAAGGAAAGATTTAGAAAAAAAATCCGTTTCCTACAAAAATAAAGCAGAACAAGCAGCGACATTTGCTTTATTATCTTTCGATTTGTTACGAAGCTAAGTAGCGCCGATAAGCTAGTTGAGCGTTTGGGGGCAGGGAGCCATGTTGTGGTGGTTGCCTGCAAGTAAAGGCCTGCAACAATCTCGACAGTCGGGAAAAGCTGAAAATCCTCTCATACCTCAGCTGGCTCTCAACGGTACGATACTGCGGCAGGAAGACAGATAAACTGCCAAATTACATGTGGACTAAAGAAAATATTAAAAATTCAAACTAAAAAGGTAAGAATACATAAATACGCATAGCTATACAAAACAAACATTGAAGCATACAAAGAAAAGGTCGAGGAGGCGTAGAGGAACACAGCGAGTTCGTTGGCTTGATCGAGTGGAGTCAGATTTGAGGGAGATCGGATGCTGCCGGGGCTGGAGGAGTGTAGCCATGGATCGTGTTTCCTGGAAAACGATTGAACACCAGGTCATGTCTGTTAGGCGTACTATCTAGGACGCTACATATAACGCTACGGAAGTCTGTAGAATTCTTCCCTATTTTGTACCGGGTAGACTCTCAGAAGATGTGTGGTTTCTTACTAACATCTCTCAACTAATCGACAGAATGTAATAAGAATAGGGGCCACACACAGCTTACACCCATTGGGGGAGATGCTGAAATGTATCCAAGATTATGGCCATGTAAATACTATATTTAGTTTGCTTTGACTGGGACGTCCGGTTCCATTTCATGGCGCGATTAGCCCACGGGAACATGGCGAGTTAAAATCGCTGCTCGATGGTCATTACCATCCTTACTGCACCGCTCGAAGAGCTTCTTCAACACATACGGGGGCCAAACGTCTTCCTCCCGAACACGGCCAAGAGAGTCTCGTTAGTTTTGGGCAGAGTACTGGGTCTTTAAAGGTTCGACACAATCCCAGCTTCGCCCGTCGCGATAGGTATTTTGAGTGGAGAAGATTCCTAAGGCTGTAATATAACTGGTAAGCAGTCAGCATGCTTGCGCACAATTCAGCGTTTAGACCCCAGATAGGTGAGGTCTTCAAAGAAACGATTACCTAGTTTCGGCACTACAGCATCAGGATAATAGGATAGGAGGATCAGGATCAGGATTCTTTCAACTGGTTTTACCTGTAGCCGGCCGCGTTTACCGACTCCATGGTTCAAAAGCCTCAGAACGCTAGTCATCTTTTGCCATGTCACTCTAAACTTTGTTGTTATTAAGTTCGTTTGCTGTCCTCAGAAAATTCACTATTGAAATTGCGACATCACAACAATTTTTAAGGATGGTGCAGCATGCTTCACTCACAGGATAAAAATTCGTCAAATTTTCAGCAGAGAATTTACGGAATAATCAATTTTATATGATGTCAAAACACAAAGTAGACTAAACAGATTGGACAAGTTAATGGGAACTACAGGCTCTGTCACCAAGATGTATACTGTTCAAGAATAGAAGACAGAATCTAATTTTCTTGGTTGATATCGTTTTATACATGCTTCTTAGTGTTTGATGCCGTGCTCCATATTTTATAGAACCAACATATTTTGATCCCGCAATTTCTAAAAGAACTGAAACTACTACACAAACACTAAGCTCTAGCGTCTGGTTAGGTAGTGTAGCACGGGGAAGTGTTTTTTTTTCTTATTTACTTTAAATTGATGCGACTTCGTGACCATGGCAGGGAGGCAGTTAGTTGTAGAACTAGGGGTAGAGAAGAATCTGGCACGGATTATACCGATAATGTGGCAGCCATCACTACTACCGTAACTATGCCCTAACCTAGTTACTCTCCGTAATGGTACATCTAATATAATCAGTAGTGTATGCCGCGTCTCAAGGCTAAGTTTGCTATTTGCTGCAAATTTTGAAAAAGTTTTCTTTCTCTCTCTCTCACACACACGCACGCACTCGTCTACTCTATCACTCCTTTTTATTATCTAGTATAGTTTTCTCCTTTTTAGTACATGCTGTCGACTGGGACAGAGAATTAAGTAATTGAATAATTCTGTCTCGCAGGAGATGCAAGAGTGTTAATATGTTAATAGTTTTTAATGCAAGGTTAGGTCGTATTGTTAAGTTTGTTGGTATACTGTTTGGATGTATCCTTAAGATTTGTATAATAAAATAGTGTACGTGGCAGGTGTACTTTAATACCTCACAAAGTTAAGCGTTAGGTTAGATAGAGACATATTTCCACATACAAATTGGCTGTCCTCGAGACTGATCCTGCCAATCACTCCCAAACCCAATGCAAACACAGCCAAACTCGACGTGTTCTAGTCCATTGATACTTGCTTCATGTGATGTAGAACACTGTTACAGTAAAATAGGCCTGGCTTCTTTATACAACAGTGCGCATGTAGTGCTCGAATACTGTTGCTTAGACCACAGGACCACAGATGCTGATTCACCTTGTGAAATCGCTCTCCACAGCCACACACTTTCGTATGATCCATAGTTAAACACTGCAGATGAGCATTTGATGCGATATGATTCGACATCAGTCGAGACATCATATGTATGAACGCTCGGTCTACAGAGAGCCTGCAAGGACACTTGCGGAGAGATCAAGAAAAGGAATCGCCCGAGTTCATCTGTCTCCCATATGCGCTGCCAGCGAGAAAAGAAAAGTTGTTGTTGGAAAACGAAGGAATTCATAAGCCGAGATAGGACGGTCGTAAAATAAGCCTTCTTTTTGACGCATGTTGTGCCCAGTGAGCCTGCCTTCCCATTTCCTGGGAATTTCACAATGAAAAGGAGGACTCAAGTTAACGAAATCCTAAACGCCTTGCCGAGCATTGAGCCACAAGCAGTTAAATGACTTTTATGGTGAGGAAATCCTGACTCTTAACAACCTTCGGGGATCTGAGTGCCTCAATAGCGCTAAGTCTATCTGTGAAAATGAAGTACTGGTCTGGAGCGCTCGCTTCTATAAAAAATAGCCATATTTGTTACTGAAAATGCTCGGAACTATAATCCAGTGAAGATCATTCGGTACGATCTCAATTTCCGAATGCAAAGAGAAATCTGTTGTTAAAAGGAAACTGTAGCTCTTAAGAAGAGTAGCACGGTTTTAATGCGTGTGGGGCGGCAGAATGCACTTGTCCCATGTGAGCAAAAATCGTATCAACCTTTTTACCTTTTTACACACCTTCGTACAATGTTGCTACCACCATCGTGATCGAACCGCATACTTTAACCGTCCAATAAACGCTATCGATGCAAATTATTCCCCTGCGGGCTACTTACCTTATCTCGTACCCACATGCGTTTGGCTTCGATCTGGCCCTTTTGCACAGGCATGAATGCACTGTCTGCCTGTTTTTATCACGAGTCCGAGTGAGCAAAGGAAGCCGAAGAGAGAAGGCGGTTTGAACGCAGGAAATACAAAATGCGCGGGTACTGGCGGGTTCACTCTATGTCAACGGTTGATGAAGTACCGAGGGAAACATATTTTGTGCTTCGGAGCAGTCCGAAGGATCCCTAGTGCGTGTTTCAGCCGACCGTCCTGCATGCTGATGTGTGATGAATACGGCCAGAGTGGAGAAGCGGCATACGTTATGCTCTGTACTTGCGATGTCAACTTTCTTACCACCAGCAGCACCACACGAACGGCAAAGGTGATCATTTCGTGATACTGATTTGCGTCAAACCAGAAACGGTAGAAGATAACAGCGCGAAAGACAGGAACCAGTTCCGATAGTTGTGACGACGTTCCGTTTGATCTCTCACGATTTACGGCCACCAGAGGTACCGGTGGCCGTG
Organism: Anopheles maculatus; assembly: GCA_002091835.1. Taxonomy (NCBI): domain Eukaryota; kingdom Metazoa; phylum Arthropoda; class Insecta; order Diptera; family Culicidae; genus Anopheles; species Anopheles maculatus. Next base: position 23,159 of record KZ062750.1, read on the forward strand.
GTGGCAAATTAATTCCGGAATCAAACGACCAGCAGAACCCGATAGTACACACGGCGGTCGACATATTTTCGCGCACGGTTTTACGTCACTGGGTTCGAGAGGAGTGATGATGATGGTGGTGTTGCCTTGGGTGTTGGCAGTTGATACAGGTCGCTCATAACGTGGATGATGTGTAGCTGGAAAAGATATTTTTATGATACCTGGTTCGTACGTTTAAGGGAAACGAAATGTGCATATTATATTTTATATTGTATTTTGGAAGTGTGCCTCATGAGAAGGTATTTTGTATCATCGATTAAAAGATTTTTTCGTATTATTTCTTCTAACCTACTTATAACCATACACCTCCCCAAAACAGATGGGGGTGTGTGGATATGTTTGCAGAAATAAACCTGTTTTATTTTGTCTCGTTTTGTAGTATGTTTTTTTTTTTGTTGCTTTGTCTGTTAGTTGACCCGAGAATGCGATGAGTCAGTCAAGGCAGGGAGATTTCTCAAGATTTCGCTCCACGATGTCGTCATCTATCGTTAGGCTTACCAAATCCCGGTATCATATTGCCATTGGGTAGTAGTTTGCCTCTCTTTTGTCTGTTTATATCTGTATGAAAATGATTTAAAATTCGGATGAGATTCAATCTCCAGTTCTGTTGCCGTGTGAAGACAGGTGCATCAATTGCATATGCTACCGGACAGCCCATATTACCTATAGTTATATATTATCGTATTACCGGATTAACTTGGTTTATCTCTTCTAAACATTAGAGGCAATAGTTTCTTTAATGGATTGGATGTAAATCAAAAATATATAATTTTACTGCCTTCAGGCTTCAAGAATTGATGTTCGCTTCAAGGAAACCCTAGGACCAATAAACTACAATTTACACATTTTGCTTATCAGATTAAGATAAGATTATTTCAAAAACTTACATAAAAAAACTCAACATAAAATAAAAAGAATTCTCAATTCTAAACCTGTCAGTTTTATCGAACATAATAAGCGTGTCATTTAAAGACTCCATCGGTCCCTTTTTTACAAAACTTATTGCATGTTCTTGTCTGCTTAATTTGTAGTATTCATATTCGTATTATTGTAGTAATTCATCGTTTCCATCCGAGTAAATACTGCTGCAAACTTCACTGCAAAGGAAGATTTTATTGTTATTAATTTACAAACAAGAAATAAAAGCCAACGCTAGTCTGCCATTTCTGCCACTGCGCTATAATAAAGGTAAAACAATGCCAATTTATGATTGATTATCCACGGTTTTATTTCTGCGCACAAATTTTACTGGTATCGAGATAAAACTATGGATTCTGTTCAACGAACACTGATCAATTTCCCTTGATCCTTGGATTTGTTCATCGTACCCTGCTTCAAAACATACAAAAACAATCGATGCTAAGGAAAGGACCCTAAGATGTGCTCGTTCATTTTCAATACAAATACAATTTCTTCTGGATGCAAGCTAAATGAAGTATGCATACGTACACACAGCACAAACTCGCTCCAATTTATGTTAAAGCATGCGCGAGAAATAGTTACGATTGTGTGTGTGTGTGTGTGTTTTTTTATGATTTGCCGCGTACCACCGGCTGGTTGATGCTGATGCCGCTCCGTCTCGGTGTGTAAACACACAGTTGTTTTGCATTGGTGTTAGTGTGTAAGTTCTTCACCATACTGTTCCGCGGCTGTGTCTGTGGCACGTGAAGATTTTTATGAGTTCGTTCGCTGATGATGGTCCTTTCCCTTCAGCTGGGTGATCCGATGAGTCAGGCAGGACCGTATTAAATCACCCACTTTTATCGCTTATGCTGTTTTGCTTTGCTCGTCTTATTGTTGACGTGTTTTTGCCTGCCTTCTCCATCGGGTTGGCGGGGTGAACCACCCATTCATGAATGTCCGTGCCAGTGATGCAGTGGTGGCGTGCGATTTCTTGCTATTTTGATTGCAAACCAACAAGCTGCCGTAGCGGATGAATTCGTTCGGATAAGTGTTGGATTGGAACTAACACTGACGCCTGACGCTTTGTGCGAATGCCTTTTCGGATTTCTCATTACTTTAACTAAGATCTCTACTCGGTTCTTCTAGTCAGACAATTATTATTACTGTATATTTATACATTATTTCGCAAAGGCAAAGACGTAGAATAAATCAAACCATGGGAAAAATACTTCCTAGAACCTTACTCATTCATGAATGGTTGGATCAGTTATGTGTTCACTATTCTGAACCCATTCTAGGTTTAAGTGAAGAATAGCGCGAGCGAGAGAGAAAGAGTTCATCTCAAACATTGTGCTTTTGGCATTGCAATTTTTGGTCAGATCATGTTGTGATGTGTCATTTCTTGTCTTATACTCGCCGTTAGCCAAAAGTCAAGTGTTTTATCAGGGATTTGATTCCAAACCTGCTAGTGAAGGCCGGCATGGTACTACTGAAACCTTTGGGACATAGAATTTACTGATCGATATCAAATCATAGATAGATTTCCCATGCTCAGGACTGACTATCTAACAACGGGCAGAATCAAGTCCAGGAAGTCAGTAATGGCGGACCAAGATCTATCATAGCTTGTAGTCAGTCAAAGAAGAAAATAGAAGTTCTTTGGCTAATTTCTAAAATTCGAGTTGAGTTCATCTACCAACTTCGACGATCTTGAAGTAGTAGAGGAGTTTTGCTACCTTGGAACGATCGTAACTTCGGATAACAACTGCGAAGGGGTATCGTGCCTACTACGAGCTCCACAAACTCCTGAGATCCAGAAGACTCCAACAATGCACAAAATGCGCCATTCATCGCACACTGATACGGCCGGTAGTCCACTACGGGCTAGAGTCCTGGACTACGCTGGCGGAGGACGCCAATGCACTCGCTATTTTCGAGCGGCTGGTGTGTGCGAGCAGGGCGTGTGGAGAAGGAGAATGAACCACGAACTAGCTGTGCCGTTCGGCGATGTAGACATCCTGACGGTTACCAAAGCCGGAGACGTAGAGGAGCACAGCGAGCTCGTTGGCTGGAACAATCATCCTGGTCAGATCATCCTGACGGAGATCGGATGCAGCCGGGGATGGAGGAATACAGCCATGGACCGAGTTTCCTGGAAACGGATTGTACACCAGGCCATGTCTTCTAGACGTGCTCCCTAGGATCTGGGAATGTCTTCTGGGAGTGGCTCTACTTTATCAGTTATCTCTTTATCACTTTCCAGATCGATCGAAAAATGTTTCACTTCATCTTAAACATAGCCTAAAAATGGTTCGTTTTCGGAAACCTTTTGTTATTGGCAAGGACTTTTCCAATAATTCTAATAATCTTGTCTTGTTAAACTATATCGTAGCGCAAGGCTTTGATTATGTGTGCAGAATATATTCCCTGCCTTTAGTGCACATTAAATAATCGATGCTGCAATATAGAGGATGCTGAAAAAAAAACAAAAACCCATTTCGTGCCAAGATCTTATTATGCAATCGTCATAAAGATGGGACGCGCGGCTCCACCATACGTCTCGTTCGTCGCCGTCGTTGGATGGATGGATGGATCGTTGCCCGTGAGCCGGATATGTGTGTTCAGTGGTTGCTGAATGAGAAGAGAATATAAACATACAATAATGGGATATATCCTACAGCAATAATGAATATTATGATCGTTCTGTCATCTTGGTTAGCAAGAGAGATAGGGAAGCGAACGCTTCAAATGAAAGAAAAAAGCAAGCGGGAGTAATAATTATATAGCTCCCTTCGAAGGGATATTAATCGAGCGGTTCCGATAAAATGTCAATAGTGGTTCCAAACTTGTTCGCCTTGTTTGTCGCCATTGTAGTTGTTTGTTTCGCAAAAAACGTGTTTTGTGCAGAAGGGCTACGCCACATATGCCCCCGGTGGGATCCTTCTGCTGCTGTGTATACTTCGGCGGGTCGACCGAACGATGGTGGGAAATGTAAAACCGTTTGTCTCGTTCGTTACGTTGCACCGTTTTGCATTCGATAATTGTCCCATTATTATATCGGTACCGCCAGACCCGATTAATTCGAACGATCAATCACGACGCGCGGCCGTCCTGATGATGCATGATGCTCCATTCGCACAGGAAAATAAGTGTGTAAGGTGGTGTGTAAATACATCAATTTATGCTTCTGAAATCGTTTGCCCCCTCCCGAAGATTAGAATGCAGTTTTGGTTTTGTTTTCTATTCCCCATTCTTGGTAGCGTGGTAACGATCCGTGATCGCCGTAATTTCGACGTTAATTTTTGCTCGATCAATTTGGGCCCCAGTTTGCTGCATGTGTTGCTGCATGCGGAGAAGTCAAAACGTTGTGAGAAACATCAGAGACGAGACGAAAGTGAATAGGAAGGGTGGAGGCTATGCTATAAAAAATTAACGCTCGTACCAATGCGAAACTGTTTTCTTATCGGTGTGCTTGCCGGCCTACAAGTTGTAAAGCATAATTATACGTAATGAAATTTTCGTTATCGTTGTACTTCCCGCCAAACCATCCGAATGGATTCGTATTAATGTGGTGCTCTTCCAATGAGCGTCCAATTTGTGTTGCATGCTTTCCTGTGCTTTTCTCGTCAGGGACTATCGGAAGATCATGATCTGTTGTGTTGGTTGGGACCTACCTGTTCCCTGGGGTAATTTAATCGCTGTTAACTGCTTCCAAGCTTGAGTTCTCTGGTAGGAGGGAGGGAGGTTTTAAATAATTCTTGATGGTTTTGGAATAGTTATTGTGGTGCAAGGATTCGATAAATCGTCTACAAGTTATACGCTCCAATCTGCTCTCTAAGCAGTTGCTGGTGGCAGCGATAGTGTGTTGGCAGTCGTAATAAAGTCTGGACAAGTGAGAATTATGCATTAATTATATTCTTGACGTAAAATTAAGTCATTAAAGGCATTAAAAAATAAGCCCTGTGTCAGAACGATTCAATCCGGATGTACAGACAACACTTTACTGCGATATTAGTTGATCCAGACAGTGTGGAAAATATTGAAAAAGATAGTAGAATTGCAGCTTTTCACTTTTACCATCTTTTCTGATATGATTTTGCAGTCGCATTTGACAACGTAGCCAATGTAAAATTGTCGGCTAATGGCGCATTTACTTTACTTTGGAATCTCGGCCAAGCTTACCAGATGTACAAGTATTACAATGACTTTTGTTATTACGATCAGGGACCATTTGTTAAAGTCCCGCGCTCCTCTATTCAGAATGGCGCTTGATAGGGTCTTATAAATCCATCCAGAACCTGGCATTTGCTAAAAGTGGTTCTGGCTTCCAACCATGTACAGCGTGCAGTAACATCTCCATTCAAAGCCACTGTCGTGAGGGACGAAACTGAGATTGTAAACTGAAACACTAATCCCAGTGCTCACTCACGTCTCTGAGACATTAACTATTTTCAAAACTTTACCAGATATTGAAAAGGATTTACTGAGAGTCTGTTGACTTTATGGTTGTGCGTCTTGTACCCTAGGGTTAGAGCGTCTAAGCGGAGAAAAATACCATACACGAAATCTTCCAATATTGTACAAAATCTTCAGTCGAAGGCGATCATGATAAGAGCATTCACCTTCATTCAGAATTGGAGGATGACTGCGCTTGTAGAAAATACTTTTTCGAAGGTAGATCCAACAAACCCTTAGCAGCGTCTACTAAAACTTGTTGAGCAAGCCTCTATCGGAAGGCCTTTTCGGAACATCAACGATAGCGTCATGGCTGAGGGAATAGCGTAGTTAAAGCTAAGGAATCTATTGTATGGACCACTACATGCTTCATATATATTTTTTAATTGCAATAAAAAGTTGCGTAGTACGGGGAAGCACATCAAACAATACTGCAACAAAGATCAATTTGTTCTATTCTTTTCTTATGACATTTTGGGCCCCCTAGGGGTTTTTTAGTTAGGCGATTCTGCCCAAACATCCTGCCCGAGTTATTCTGAATCGTGCGGGTGTTTTCCCCGGTCCAGCTCCGATAACGTGACGACTGTGCATTTAGTCAGCTCGAGGCTTTATCACGCGACGAAACTTGGTTGGTGGATGTGTGTCGTTACTTGCCTTGTAATCTTTTTTTTTTCTTACACACTACCACCCTACAAACGCCTTGCCACAGTGGAGAGAGGTCTGTTAAGCAGCCATGTGGGACGCTCATTCGCGAATGCGCGCGCACACCCATACCATGTATTCGATGGTGGTGTGTAGCGAACCGGTGATGATGGTGATGAACGGACACGACGCCATACCGATGACGTCAACGGGCTTAAGTCGCGTTCGCGTGTGCGCATACACAACACCATCGCCGCTGTGGCCGTGTCCATTTTTCAAGGTTCAAATACCGTCCCTTTCTTGTCGACAGACCCTCTCCTTTCCCTCGCCTTTCCATCCAGTGGGTAAGGGTACGGTCCGGCAATAGAAACGTAATAGAAGCATCGTCGGTGAACGGCATCGCGATCGTGACTGTTTTTGCGGATGTTAGTCACCAGTTGAGACTGACAATGATAATCAGCGGGCAGGCTGTAGGGTGGGTTAATTCGATTCTTAATTCGATCGGCATTAGATTTAGGTGGTTAAAGTTTTAATCTAGAATTGGCACAAATACACGGATGGTAGGTAAACATAACAATGAATCCATTGTGGTCTAGTGTACGAATTTCAGTAGTAAAACATCTTAACTCGAATAATGGGATATGAGAAGAACTATACGATTATTGCCATTTATAGTGCCAGTAATCACATCACATTGGAATAATGTGTAGCGTATAAAACAAGCGCAACTTTTGTCAGTCGGAAGCTTGTAGTACATGTCATGAGAATGTCATCTAACAATCCAATCCGTAAAATCCTTTCAAGCTGTCATCAATATCATAAGAGTCGGTGTAGAAGAACCTACTGGAATGGAAGAATTGAACGATATTTCATCTACTTTAGTAATAAATCTCAGAAATTGTTCGTAAATTATCGAATTTCTTATAACTGTACACATTAAGGATAATCATATCTTTAAATTATGTTGTATTTATTTTTCAATTACCAGTAAATTCAATAATAAACAAATTATTTATGTGCTCTACTACGCTAGGGGCGGCCCGTTGGTAGATGCGACAGCGGCGTCGGTCTTCACACGGCAGCACCGGTGTTCAAGTCTCTTCTGGGCCGTTCCCCCGTAGTGAGGACTGACTATCCAACTATGTGGTAACAAGAAGTCTAGTAAGCCAGAAATGGCAGGCATGACCTAAGAGGTCGTTAGGCCAAGAAAGAAGAAGAAGAAGCTAGTTGAATGATACGGTGTGGGTAATTTTTCGCTGAGATTCCAGCGCACGTGTCACAGGACTGGTACAAATGAACTTTGGGAAATTAATTACAGACGCAGACGTATGAACAGTAGCAAACAGTAAGCTAAGCTCGGTATATCTCAACTTCACAAGTTTCCGTCTTTTGCACGATCAGAGGTACCAGAGACTATGAATAACCTTTGCGAAGTATTTGTTCACACCTATCGTTAACTTTCGCTACTTTAAGAAAAGGGCAGATTCTCGTCATCTTCTAATCTTCTGTAGGATGATGGACTAGTTAAATCCTATGCATCAATCTTTTGAATTCGTCGAATTTATTTCACTTCGTTAGGTTCTATGAACGCAGCTCTGATTCCAGGGTGCGTCAAGTGTATTCGTTATAACTGGACGTTCCCGATTTAAATAAACATCCACCTGGCTCTGGATCGAATAATTAAAAAGAATCCTAACCGTACCGTTTGTCCGTGTGAAAGATTGATTATCTAGCTAAGGGTTAATCAAGTCAAGAAATCGAGAAATGGGAGGTCAATTCCTCCCGAAGCTTTAGTGCTAAACAAGGCGAAAAAAACGGAAACAGATTTTATGACAGTTAACTGGTTTTAGAAAACTGTGGAGTGTGTAAATAATCCATTCGGTTTGACGGAATCGTTGCAGCAACAAACCGCCATCGTGCCATGGAAATTATACATATGAAAAGGGAAAAAAAGAGCCATAAAACCGCTTATTTGTACATCATTTCTAGGAATTCATTCATTACATGATTACAATGAAGTGTGCAACAACATAAATATTCTTGGTAATCAACTCTGCTGTCTAAAAGATAAAAAAAATATGATTCAGAAGAAGGAAATAAAGGTAAATAATAGAAAAAAAGATAAATAAAAGATTAAAAAAAGATAAAGTTGCTGTAGCCAAATGATAAATCATCAAATCTAAATGGTATAGGATGATTATTTTCTGCAATGATCACGCTAGATGGAGTGGAGTAAAATTAAAAGCACAAATCATTAAAAAAATATTAGGACTGATTTGAATACTTCAGAGGTACTGGATTTGGTTCGTTTTTTATCGTTCCAAACTATTAGATAAAACGAAATGGGATTATTTTATAACGATCTCTTCCCCTCAGTAAAGCAAAAACGACCTTGCAGTAAGAAAATCGTAATCCCAGTGACGTACTTAATAAATCCAACCACAAAACAAAAATATTTATCTTAATTTTCGATCGATTGTAAACACGCGTGACACATCTCTCGCTCCTCGTTACGAACTGTCGCTCAAATGTCGTTCACCTTTTCGTCTTCGTCCCTTTTATATGTATGTGTATGTTGAAAACAAATTTGAGGATTATTGATTATCCCATCCAGACGATTTATTGATAGCAATCTAACCCCGAATGTGACACGTTTCAGTTTATCTTTCGTTCAAATCGTTCCGTTTGCCCTTGCTGTACTTCTGTCACTTTTACGTCAGACCTTCGCCAAACCGGCGTTACCGTAAGTTCTGTTGTTGGGAAATTGCGATGACGTTAAGCGGTAAGCGATGAAAAAAATAACTAAACTTACCCCTATGACATCATGCATTGGAGTGTTTTCCTCCTCGTCTAGCAATAGGAAATTGTGCCCGAAGTTTTGTTCACCGGTTCGACGGTTCTATTTCCCGCACGAAAACGCCGCATTTACCTTGACTTTCAAAATGCCACGACCTCTCGGCGCGTAACATATGGCCTTCATATGCCGCTGCGATGTACATAAAGGTGTGGTGTGCGGCTTTTTTTTCCTTCTTTTCCTTCTTTTAATTCTATGTTACTAGCACTTATCATGCAAAAACGGTAGCCCCCGGTTTCTGTGGATATACTGTGGAGTACTGTGGTTTGGGTTCTAGGGGTTTCGTTTTCTCCACCAACCAGTGCTCACTCTTTCTCTATTTTGTGTGTGCGAAGCTGTTGGTCTCTCACTCATCGTCCTCTTGAGATACATACCTGCTTGCTTGCTGCGAGTTGCTCGGTTAGGCGTGAGTTGTCGCTCTTTCAGCAATAGGCAGCAGCAGCAGCAGCAGCTGATGATGATATATTATTTATCGCTTGCTTTTTGTTTTGGTATGGGTGTACGTGTTTTCGGCACGGTTGGAAACAGCAACACTACATAAATACCACCACCTCGACCGGTCGAAATGGTAGCCGCCGATGTCGTCATCTTTCGTTGCGATTTCTTGCGAGATGATGTTGTCATGGCGTGTACACTTTGACGTTGCGCTGTCTCCAGTGTGTTAATGTCAATGGCAGGCTGTTTTTGTCGTATGCAAAAAAAGTTGAACTAATTAAAAGGGGTGGATTTTGATGGAACTTCCCTATTTCGGTACTCTGCATGGTAGTTGGGGAATGATTGATGGCCATCTTATTAAGCGTTGATGGATTATAAATATTATTAACCACTGCTTTCACGCCTATCAATTTTGTTATCTGGCCAGGGTTTGAACACGTTTCAAACTATGCTTCAAAAGCAGAAACCTTGAATACTTGAACAAAAGCAGCAGCTGTAATTATACAATCAATTTTTTGGGATTACTTTTCAGGTTTAATGCACCTAGGGCGTTTTACTCGCTACTGCTTTCTATATTGATTTTATTAATACCATTTAAGATTCATAGGAATACGGCTAGGTCATTCCTCAAGAATAAAATAAAATTAATGATTCACAAATCCTGTTGCAATATTTTACATCGAAACACACTTATACTAAACCAAATGGCTTTTTTCTTCCCATTTCAGATTGCTAAACGAATATAAACAATTCAGTGTTGCCATACACTCTGCGGTACGACGTATCGTGGTACGGTTGGAGCGCACTACCCTCAGGCGGCAGTGCCAACCGGACGAAGGCCCCAGCGTAGAAACTCTGCTTGCCCTTTTCCAACAAAACGGCTCGTGAATGATGTCCGTGCAGCAGTACTGTCTACGGTGGAACAACCATCAGCCGAACTTCATCTCGGTCTTCTCGACGCTGCTGCACAATGAGAGCCTGGTCGACGTTACGCTGGCCGCCGAGGGACGGCAGCTGCAGGCGCACAAGGTTGTCCTGTCGGCGTGCAGTTCCTACTTTCAGGTAAGAACGTTTTCCGATGCGCCCAAGTGCTAATAGGTATTTCTCGATTTGATCGTAAGAATATCTAGATTAATTATGTTGATTGTCCAGTTTCACTGAATGTAGTTTGAAATATTCAAGCACTTTACGATAGGGTTTGTTCCACAAATGCTTGACTGACGACTAAATTATAATTAATAATATTATTTACTTGTCTTTTAACAATATTGTTTTGTTGCTTTAATATTCTTTTTTTTAAAGAGAATGTCTAGAAGAGTATGAAATAATCGAAAACGGTTGCCATAAAAATTTTATTGCATACTTTCTGGCGTTTCGAATATAAGACTCGTTTCATGACCAGATTTGAAACGTAGTATTAAATTTTAAGGATAAAAAAATCGTTCTTATCACGTTCAACGTCAAAGAAAAACAGTTTCTTGCACATAGTAGACATAAATGCAGAAAATAGATTAAACCATTCTACATGTTACTTTTGGTGGTATTTAACTTTCTTTCACCCCTGCCAAAGCTGTCTGATGCTGGTTAATTGCGTCAGTAATCCCTTTCGGGATTACGTCTTGGGTTATGGTTGCACCGCCCGGTTACACCGCGAGTTGTGTTGCCTTCAACCGTGACATGTATTAATGACAAACACATGAGTACAGGATACTGTGCATGCCTTGTCAGCCCAAAGATAGGAATGGCGTGTGAGTGAAGCATATGACAAAGGAAGCAGAAAACCTTTTTTGGCTAATTAATCTCGCTCTCCGAGCGCAAGAATGTGTTTGTCTGGTCGGGTGAAAGACATTAACTAGTGTTGGTGTACGTTTTGTTGTTTCATATGATTACTAAAATGGAAATGCAGAAAACTCCCCCTCACACGCAATAGAGCACAAGAGACTATTGATTTTTGTGTTTGTGTGTCCGTTTCGTTACTCCAGAATGTTAGCAGGATGTGCAATTTTTCCTGTTACAATGTTACATACTCATGCGATCAGAAATGTTTCCTCCGGCAAACTCAAATGTTCCTTTTTTCATACATTTTTGCTTGCTTCAAAAATTTCCCACCCTAATCAGCAGACAAGTAAGAGGGAGAGCCGCAGAGGGCATTTTTAAGGGTTGTTCCCTTTAATTTTCTTATCCCGTGTACCATCTTTCGACACGCGTTGCAAGCAGCGTGTTATTTAATAATCTTCCTCACACAACTAGAGTACAGCGGTAGCAGGGTATTGCACGGCTTCCGAAGGTATTCCACCACCAGGATGTAGAATAATGCGTAAAATTTTTATCAACTGACAATCACACAGTCTTTCTAGGGGGTTTGGGAGCTGATTTTTGTTGTTGTGTTGTTGTTCGAAACGCTTGAAATGCTAACGTTTGATGAAGGGTGAGAAAAAAGGGGTTCTTCTACCCCGTACTGCGAGGGGTAGGATTGCGTGCAACGGAACGAAAGGACAAACAACAGCCACGGGTTACATCGTGTGTAAAATCTGTTCATCTGGATGAAGAAGATATTTAGGTATCTGTGAATAGTAGTGGAACGGAAAGAGACACATCTTTCTCTTTGCGCATTTCTAGTGATAAATCTTCCTTACCATTTTGTCCGTTTTGTTTGTTTCCTATTTTTAAAGAGGATTATTAATTCTTTATCAACCTCATATATCTTTAATAATGTATGCTTCTTCTCTATATCTCTACTTTTCCAGTCCCTATTCACCGCCAATCCCTGCCAACATCCGATCGTGATATTGAAGGACGTGCAGTACAACGACCTTAAGACGATGGTAGACTTTATGTACTACGGGGAGGTGAACGTGTCGACCGAACAGCTACCCCAGGTGCTCAAGACGGCCGAAATGCTCAAAATCAAGGGCCTGGCGGAGATGCCGGACGCGTCTGCCGTGTGTAAGGCGGACCTGAGCAAGCTCGATCCGTCCGAGCTAATACAGGGGGCCAACGTATTACCCGGTGCGACCGGCGACGCGATATGGGGCAGTGCCGAATCTCAGCAGCAAGCGCAACAGCAACAGCAACAGCAGCAGCAGCAACAACAGCAGGCACAACATCATCAGCAACAAACGCAACAGCAGCAGCAACAGCAGCAGTACCAACACCAGCAGCAGCAACAGCTACACCAGCAAACCCAGCAGCTGAGACGATCACCTTCCCCCACGACCAACATGTCCCCGGCGGCGCGAAGGAAACGGTTACGAAAGACGTCCACCGGGTCCGGTTCCATATCGACCGACCGGCTCCAGCACCAGCAACAGCAGCAGCATTCAAAAGTCCCGTTTCACCAGCGGCCCGCCGCGGTAGCTGCCGCAGCAGCAGCGGCGGCCGCAGCTCAGCAACAGCAGCAGACGGAAGAACAGCACGGTGGAAGTGCAGACCCGAGCACACTGAATCTTGTACCGCATCTACACATCCAGCAGCAGGTTGACAACATATCGTATGGTACGGCGACGGCGGGACACGGTGCATTAGCGATAGGCGCTGCAGCTGCCGTTGCCGCCGCAGCAGCAGCTGCCGCGGCCGGTAACAATATCCGCATCATTAAGGAAAGCCCGAGCTCCGACGTAGACCAGCAGCAGCACGAATCGTCGCAGGAGAGCGTCGACGAGACGGGCCACCACATGCCGAGCATTATCGTACGTATCGCGAAGAATCGCCTGTGTGTATAGGCGTATCGCGCATTCTCATTACATTCTGGACAAGTTTAGCGCCAATTATGTTACGGCGAAGATGTTTTGCCTAAGGAATCAGAATCGCTGTACCGTGTGCTACCGCTCCAAAAAGGAAGGAAAAATTCATTAACGTATCCTTTTTTTTTCTTCTCTGTTTACAAATCCATAGAAAACGGAAGACCTCAGCGGGGTCACGCAGACCATACCGATGGACATTTCGACGACACCGACCGCCGTTAACATAACGCAATCGCAATCACAACATACCGGTAAGTTGGAAAAAAACCCGCAAAACACACCGTGATCCTTTGCCGCCATCTCTGTGTACCTGAAAGGCAGCGAGCGGACGACCCTCTCTCCTTCTCGGTACGCGTCCATCTGTCTGTCTGGCACCTTTCTATCCTCCTTTCGCCCGTCTAGTTTCCGTCTCTATAATTCAGCCTCTCTCTCTTTGGTGCTGCGTTTTCGTTCATTCATTGATTGGCTACTGGGTGCGCTGTGTTAAGGATGTGCGTTTGCTGTTATGGATGTGCGAATGTTGTGTATGCGGTCGCGTCGTACAATGCAGCTGCACTAATCATTTTCCGCTCAATCATTCCCTTCGCCATCTCATTTCATAGCGTTATCATTAATCATGGTTCATATTGGTGGTACTAACAAGTGTCCCTCTGTTGCTTAGTTAAATTTATTATTATTTTTCTGTTTTTGGATAAGGTTAGGGATTTAACTTGATTCGTGGCGTTCGTTTGGAGCAGACTAAAGTTGTAAAGTAAAAGAAAGCTGCTGGAATAAGGACCGAATGTTGGATAGTGTATGTACACAGCAGCGGAATGCCTTTTGAAGCCATTCATTGTCCTTGTTTTAGTGCGCTTAGTAGTTCCACTTCTTCTATGACACTACAATCTCGATAGGTTGCCATTTCTGGTCGCATGAGTATGGCGTAGCTGGAAAGACAGAACGCCTCAGCTCATAATGCATCACTTCTTATTGATTCCACACAATACAGGACCTAAGCTTGATACCTGGAACGTTTGGCATCGCTCTTAGGACTAAAGATTATCGGAGTGACTCGATTATTCGATGCCAGTTGTGATGCGATGTTGCGAAATACCTTTCCGATTTCTGCAACTGTCACGATTTTGTATCTAAAACTGAAACTATGCAATCGACAGGCGCCAGAAAGAAGTTTTTTTTATAAAAAGATTGACACTTCTTTCCTGGTAGCCCTTCGGCAATTCTACGACATGAGAGGGACCTTAAACGAGACCTAACAATCATTTGCGTTTGTGCGAAAGAGTCTGAGCATGGTTTGCTTTCCAAGGTTTCACAACAATGAGGTCGGTTTGCTTCACGAATTTCTATTGCATTATACGGTCACAAAACACTGTCCACTATTAAATGTGTTCGCCTTTCTCAAGAATTGGGAAGATGTTGTAAAGCGGTTTAAAACGATCGTCAGTTTATGGCCCAACATTTCCAACTTCATTCTTCTTCTTCTTTGGCACTACAACCTCGTGAGGTCTTGGCCTGCTATTGCTAGCTCTCTGTGACTTAGTTTTTACCCGTAGCTGGATAGTCAGTCCTGCGTACGGGGAGGCGGTCCGCCGGGATT
>KZ062750.1:39777-102010 GCA_002091835.1 Anopheles maculatus
TCGGCAGCGGCCCGCCGCCGTAGCTGCCGCAGCAGCAGCGGCGGCCGCAGCTCAGCAACAGCAGCAGACGGAAGAACAGCACGGTGGAAGTGCAGACCCGAGCACACTGAATCTTGTACCGCATCTACACATCCAGCAGCAGGTTGACAACATATCGTATGGTACGGCGACGGCGGGACACGGTGCATTAGCGATAGGCGCTGCAGCTGCCGTTGCCGCCGCAGCAGCAGCTGCCGCGGCCGGTAACAATATCCGCATCATTAAGGAAAGCCCGAGCTCCGACGTAGACCAGCAGCAGCACGAATCGTCGCAGGAGAGCGTCGACGAGACGGGCCACCACATGCCGAGCATTATCGTACGTATCGCGAAGAATCACCAGTGCGTATAGGCGTATCGCGCATTCTCATTACATTCTGGACAAGTTTAGCGCCAATTATGTTACGGCGAAGATGTTTTGCCTAAGGAATCAGAATCGCTGTACCGTGTGCTACCGCTCCAAAAAGGAAGGAAAAATTCATTAACGTATCCTTTTTTTTTCTTCTCTGTTTACAAATCCATAGAAAACGGAAGACCTCAGCGGGGTCACGCAGACCATACCGATGGACATTTCGACGACACCGACCGCCGTTAACATAACGCAATCGCAATCACAACATACCGGTAAGTTGGAAAAAAACCCGCAAAACACACCGTGATCCTTTGCCGCCATCTCTGTGTACCTGAAAGGCAGCGAGCGGACGACCCTCTCTCCTTCTCGGTACGCGTCCATCTGTCTGTCTGGAACCTTTCTATCCTCCTTTCGCCCGTCTAGTTTCCGTCTCTATAATTCAGCCTCTCTCTCTTTGGTGCTGCGTTTTCGTTCATTCATTGATTGGCTACTGGGTGCGCTGTGTTAAGGATGTGCGTTTGCTGTTATGGATGTGCGAATGTTGTGTATGCGGTCGCGTCGTACAATGCAGCTGCACTAATCATTTTCCGCTCAATCATTCCCTTCGCCATCTCATTTCATAGCGTTATCATTAATCATGGTTCATATTGGTGGTACTAACAAGTGTCCCTCTGTTGCTTAGTTAAATTTATTATTATTTTTCTGTTTTTGGATAAGGTTAGGGATTTAACTTGATTCGTGGCGTTCGTTTGGAGCAGACTAAAGTTGTAAAGTAAAAGAAAGCTGCTGGAATAAGGACCGAATGTTGGATAGTGTATGTACACAGCAGCGGAATGCCTTTTGAAGCCATTCATTGTCCTTGTTTTAGTGCGCTTAGTAGTTCCACTTCTTCTATGACACTACAATCTCGATAGGTTGCCATTTCTGGCGTCAACATTCAAGCAAGAATCAAGCCCGTAGCTGGAAAGACAGAACGCCTCAGCTCATAATGCATCACTTCTTATTGATTCCACACAATACAGGACCTAAGCTTGATACCTGGAACGTTTGGCATCGCTCTTAGGACTAAAGATTATCGGAGTGACTCGATTATTCGATGCCAGTTGTGATGCGATGTTGCGAAATACCTTTCCGATTTCTGCAACTGTCACGATTTTGTATCTAAAACTGAAACTATGCAATCGACAGGCGCCAGAAAGAAGTTTTTTTTTTTTATAAAAAGATTGACACTTCTTTCCTGGTAGCCCTTCGGCAATTCTACGACATGAGAGGGACCTTAAACGAGACCTAACAATCATTTGCGTTTGTGCGAAAGAGTCTGAGCATGGTTTGCTTTCCAAGGTTTCACAACAATGAGGTCGGTTTGCTTCACGAATTTCTATTGCATTATACGGTCACAAAAACGGAAGACCTCAGCGGGGTCACGCAGACCATACCGATGGACATTTCGACGACACCGACCGCCGTTAACATAACGCAATCGCAATCACAACATACCGGTAAGTTGGAAAAAAACCCGCAAAACACACCGTGATCCTTTGCCGCCATCTCTGTGTACCTGAAAGGCAGCGAGCGGACGACCCTCTCTCCTTCTCGGTACGCGTCCATCTGTCTGTCTGGCACCTTTCTATCCTCCTTTCGCCCGTCTAGTTTCCGTCTCTATAATTCAGCCTCTCTCTCTTTGGTGCTGCGTTTTCGTTCATTCATTGATTGGCTACTGGGTGCGCTGTGTTAAGGATGTGCGTTTGCTGTTATGGATGTGCGAATGTTGTGTATGCGGTCGCGTCGTACAATGAAGCTGCACTAATCATTTTCCGCTCAATCATTCCCTTCGCCATCTCATTTCATAGCGTTATCATTAATCATGGTTCATATTGGTGGTACTAACAAGTGTCCCTCTGTTGCTTAGTTAAATTTATTATTATTTTTCTGTTTTTGGATAAGGTTAGGGATTTAACTTGATTCGTGGCGTTCGTTTGGAGCAGACTAAAGTTGTAAAGTAAAAGAAAGCTGCTGGAATAAGGACCGAATGTTGGATAGTGTATGTACACAGCAGCGGAATGCCTTTTGAAGCCATTCATTGTCCTTGTTTTAGTGCGCTTAGTAGTTCCACTTCTTCTATGACACTACAATCTCGATAGGTTGCCATTTCTGGCGTCAACATTCAAGCAAGAATCAAGCCCGTAGCTGGAAAGACAGAACGCCTCAGCTCATAATGCATCACTTCTTATTGATTCCACACAATACAGGACCTAAGCTTGATACCTGGAACGTTTGGCATCGCTCTTAGGACTAAAGATTATCGGAGTGACTCGATTATTCGATGCCAGTTGTGATGCGATGTTGCGAAATACCTTTCCGATTTCTGCAACTGTCACGATTTTGTATCTAAAACTGAAACTATGCAATCGACAGGCGCCAGAAAGAAGTTTTTTTTTTTTATAAAAAGATTGACACTTCTTTCCTGGTAGCCCTTCGGCAATTCTACGACATGAGAGGGACCTTAAACGAGACCTAACAATCATTTGCGTTTGTGCGAAAGAGTCTGAGCATGGTTTGCTTTCCAAGGTTTCACAACAATGAGGTCGGTTTGCTTCACGAATTTCTATTGCATTATACGGTCACAAAACACTGTCCACTATTAAATGTGTTCGCCTTTCTCAAGAATTGGGAAGATGTTGTAAAGCGGTTTAAAACGATCGTCAGTTTATGGCCCAACATTTCCAACTTCATTCTTCTTCTTCTTTGGCACTACAACCTCGTGAGGTCTTGGCCTGCTATTGCTAGCTCTCTGTGACTTAGTTTTTACCCGTAGCTGGATAGTCAGTCCTGCGTACGGGGAGGCGGTCCGCCGGGATTTGAACCCTGGTCCTGCCGTGTGAAGAACGGCGCCGCTATCGTACACACCACCGGGCCGCCCCCAACTTCATTGCTTAGGGATAATATTATTCGTACGAAAGATGACTAATTGCAATTTGTTGACCGTAGCTACTTTATTCATGATTAGTTCATTGATAATGCTGAAATCTTTCGTCCTTACAGGACACAAACAATACATAAAGACATAACAAAAACAGATAATTGACAGTTTTCCTTTTTTATGCTTGATATTCCTTCAGAATTGGTGAAATATGGGTTTTTGATTGCAATAAATGGTAGCTCGCTCATAACAAGCACCCTCATGCTTAGACAGTTATTGTTCTTAAAGATATGCAGCTAAATACAATAAAAATAAATTTAGCATTACAATTAAGTGAACACAAAGCGTCATCTATAGCAATACGTCACGAATCAAGTTAAAGACCCAGTAACTTGGTTACTAATTTTGTTTTGCATACTATAATGCATTGCTTGTTATTTAATTGTCAATGCCGTCGAGGCTCATCTTACTACATTATCGTAATGTCCGCATGTACCTTTGTGTTGTGTATTTCAATTTTATTATAAGCATTTTGTTTGCTGCATCACATTCATTACTAGATGTCTCTCTGTTGTGCCTCGTTTTTTTGGTTTCGTTAAACACTTAAGGGTACCCGTGAGGAATAATCCTCCATCAGGTGATGGTTTGCTGCTGGCGTCGAAACAAATTGAATTTCGTCACAAAAATGCAATCAATGTCGGAAAGCGGGGGAACGGATAGATTATACGAATGAGCATTAAGCGAGAGATGTAGAGAGTGAAGTGAAGGTCCCCTTTTTTACTGCCCATTTTCCATCAATCGATCGGCGTGTGTATCACATGTTGTGTTCGTTGTATAATAAGCTTGATACTGTGAAGGAGGGAACGTTTGTTCAAATGGATGGAAATTAATTATCTATGGTACGAAAAAAACAAACTAAAAAAGGAAAGAAGGATATGGTTGCAAACACAATTTTGCTCTATATGCTCGATAAGGGAGTAACGCAAATCGAATTGTCATTATGGGGCCTGTTCAGTCAGTCCTGTTCAGCTGGACATATTTTGTCGCACTCCAATACGTATGTTATGCATTTTTACCATCCTAGAATGTATTGCAATTGTAAAGAGTTGTTGGAATATTAAGTCTTATAGTTTAACTGACACACCAACACCATGAAACCAGCTTCTTCTGAATACTGATACTACAGTACACGCTTGGAAAGCCTGGAAAACATGATAGATACGAATAATTATAGATCATGAGTCTCGTTATATTGATCCCATTTGGTGGGCTGCTCCTTCGCTTGTTACAATTTTAATTAGCGTGCAATTGAATTCGGTTTAATTAGTTTTTCGTTGCAATTTGGAAGCGAAATTGACATTTTTTTTTCAAAAACCCATTTCTCCGGTATACTATGAAACTGAAATGAAACTTGCGGATCAATAATTTGGTAGTAAAAGTTCACAATAAGTAAAATTAATAGCCAATTTCTGTTTTCTTCAAGAAACTGAAAGCATAACTACACAACAATATTTCTAAGGCTGACATTTATACTGAAAATAGAAGCTTTTTCCATAATCGATTTAAGATAAAATGCGATAACATGAGTAATATATAAACCATTAAATTATAAAAAAAAAGTTCCATAAAAACGAATGAAAAAACGGGGATACAAGATAAACAAAAATACCACAAAATCGGCTTCGGCTGCGCACGATAAACAATTTTCATTTTAAAAGTTTCCATTTTCCCCCCGACACATTCGCATGGCTCCGTGTGTCTGTCTGTGTGTAATTTTGTAAATGAAAAGAAAAAGAGTGGGCATTGGCTTATATTGCATTTTTCCCACCTACGCGTCCCCTTTCCCTGGCTTCGTATCATCTCGATTGCATTCGTTTTTGCATTGTTTGGATAGAATGCGTGGAATGCAAACTGATTAAAATTCGTTTCGAATAGTCATCAGCACCATTAAGCCACCTTTACCTCATGTTGCTGCTGCTGCTGCTGCTGCTGCTGCCAACAGATTTGGGTGATGGTTGGGATTGAATTTTCCCGCAATTGTCCTCTCCGCCACCAACAACCCCTAGCGTCATCCTTCCCGAACTCGAACGAGTTGCACAGATATGGAACGCGCTCGTTTTATGGTGTTGCAATAATGGTGTTTCCCTAAATGATTGTTGATGGAAAGTTGGGGTGCCGCTCTTTCCTGCTTACTAATACACACACGCGCTCTTACACCTCAAACGAATGCTCGAATGGTTGCCCATCCGATGGGTCCGTTTGCATTTCCCATCGCCCATTTTACTGTCATCATGATCCTGATTGGCCGCAGGATTGGCGTATTTCGTGAAACACACGATGAAACCTTCATTGGCACGTGGAAAGTGTGCAAGTGGAGCGGAGCGATTGGTTAAATTACGTCAACTCGAGGCGGCTGTAATAACCGTCCCTCTCGTCCCTTCGTTCCTGTCCCCGGGAATAGTGGCAACCCTGCAGTAGCACATTTTCACGCCTTCCCTATTCGGTTCGTGAGGCTGTCATCGGATTTCAATAAAATAACACTCCGAAGGTCGCTTTTCACTGCAATCAGATTTGGTATCGATCGATTGGAGAACCGCTGAAAGCAGGAACAATTGGGAGTGTGGTGGTGGTGGTGTGCTGGTGCGAGATGCATTACCATTGAATAATGTAAATGATGCAGCCCCCCTGTACTGTGTGGAACGAGTGCGGAGCAACGGCGGTTTGTGTTGTACTGTTTGTTCTCCAATGATACTGATGAATACTTGGGAAAAGGTAAAGTCGCGTCATTTTCGAAGCGGTAGCTTAATTTTTTATGTTAAAATAATGGTTACTTACGTTCAGTAGCTCTAAAGGAAGTTATTTCGTTTAAATAATTACTAGATCTACTTAAGAAATATTAGCTTAAGAAGGAACTATAAATGGATGGTTCGTTTATAATTTCTTAATATATTTGATTAATATTGTATGCATAAACTTAGTTTGATTTATATCATTTAGTCATTTAGAGATGAGAACAACAACTCTTATCAAAAGATTGACTCATTCTTACTTCTTCGCCTTTGCGATTCAAATCGTTTAACAACTCGAATGCGATTCGAAACCTTATTGTAACTCTTTTGAGAGTTGTAAAAAGCCACAACATACACGGTGTGGACGATAAATTTGACAGTTCCTGTGGGAATTGAAATTATTTTTTTTGTTTTAATGAAGCAAATAAGAAAAAAATGTTTTTCTACGAAGTTTAGCTTACCATCTTAGCTGCACAAATTACTCAAAGTAGCCACCCTCGGCATCGATGACCACCTGTATCCGCTTCCGGAATCTGGAGCAAGCCCGGACTACCATAGCCCTGGGTAGGGCCGCAATAACGGTCTTAATTTTTTGCGCTAATACTGCTTTTGTATTCCAGGACGTTCGGTTGGTGTCCCTTACAACCATGCCCCACACGAAATAGTTCATCGGGTTGAGGTACGGGGAGCTGGGAGGCCAAAACACTGGAGGTGGTAAAGTCGTAAATATGGTCTTTAAGTCATTTTTGCGATTTGGCGGCCGTATGACAAGGTGCCGTATCTTGTTACCACACATACGGCCTACCATTGGCCACTTTGGTTATCCAGAGCTTGACGACCATATCCAGCAGCTCTTTTCATGTATCGTACGTTTTGATACGATTCCTCAAACACAAACTATAAACGAAATTGCCAATTGTCAAATTTATCTTGCACACGGTATAGTTATCATAAAGTTATATTTATTAAAAGAATTGTTAAACGATTCGAATCGCAAAAGAGTTATTAAAACTCTTCGTGAAGAGTTTATTCTTCTCATTCTTTATGACGATTTAAATCAATCATTCACTCATTTTACACAATGCTAAAGTCATTATGCCATTAGTGAACATGGACTACCGTAAATTTGTTATCGATATTTCGTTCTACAAACATGGTTGGTAATTCTTTTTAACTCCTGTTAAAAGTTAATATAAACTAATAAAGCGGAAAATGCAAAAATTCACACTGTTCCAAATTGACACAGTGCAAAGCATCTATCGTGTGGTTAGGTAATAGTTTAAATTTAACTAACATTTATTGTGACCAATTAAACAACTGATTTCTTGCTTTAATTGGCCCACTAATCGACGATTTATTATCACATGAAAACGGTTCATCATCAGGTTTTTATCTGTAATTGCGATCAATTGCTCTGATTGTGCGTTTGGTATTGTGCTTTTCGTTTTGTTTTTATATGAAAACACAAACGAAAACTATTTCACCGAATGTGGATAAAAAAAAGAAACCCACAAACGTTTTCCCCTTCTGTTGACGATTCTTATCTGCTGGCTATTAAGCCATTTGGGAGATAGAACATAAAACAAAAAGTGTTACAAAAACATATCGAATGGAGTTGTCGTTATTGACATTCTAGATAACATAAAAGAATAAATAAATGTGACAAGCTTTAGCGTGTATCGTATGAAGTGTGACATGGATAAAACGAATGAAATCGGGAAATGAAACAGCGGCAAACACTTCACGTCGAATGTTTGCATTACGGTTTGTGTTGTCGCGTATTGTTTTTTGTATAATACGTTTTATTCGTTCGATTTTCGCGCATCGATTTTTCGTGTGCCGAGGGTGAAAAATATCGAACTGTAAGGGAACATACACACAGATAATCTACGCTTTTCGTAAATGGATGAGTATAAAAAAGCCTTCTCGAAGTGCGGGGCTTACCTGACATTTTCCGTAGGTTTATATTATTAAATGAGAAGTTTAATGTATTCTTCGTTATGTTACATCACATTTGTAGTGTGTAGTGTATTTCAATGTTTATTTTTTAACTACGCATACAAATGTTTTAATTACTGTTTGCTGTACGAAATACCTATTGCATGTTATAATAAATAGTTGGATGATTTTTATCTTTTAGAATGCAGCGTGACTGATGGGGAAGCGAAAGGATCGATAGTCCCATTCGAAAATTATTATATAAAGTTACTTATAAACTGTGATTACTTTTGTGTTTAATTATTATGCCTTATACAATAATTTAATTTCTAGGCTTGTTTTATGTTCCTATATATGTTATATGTAGGCTAAATTGGTACATAGGCATTTGAACGTGTCTAACGTGTACCTATACCTATTGAAAAGGAATCATGGGCACCTCTGTAAGTTCTCCCTCGGTAGCAGATTCGTAGCAGAGAATCACGAGGTCGTACTGAATGGTTAGCATGCTCCTTACTGATGGCTCCTCCTGGTTAGTTGAATTAAACATTAATAGTTGCGTGGGTGCGTCAATTTCACCTTTAATAAGTTGATCTTTCTTCGCCAATATAAAGACTGCAGACCCGGTAGAAGTCGTCCGGGTTCAAACATTGAAGGTTGAACCATATTTCATTGTAAGGGTCGGATACTCTTCTTTCTTGGCCTGACGACCTCTTGGGTCATGCCTTCCATTTTTGGCTTACTAGACTCACCGCATAATTGGATAGTCAGTCCTCACTGTAAGGGAACTTGAATGAGACTTGAACCCCGGATATTGAATAGTGTCAGGATACTTAATTACTTATTAAGTCAATACTTATTGACGCATAAGGAAAGCGAGTTCGAAGAGTACCAATTGTCACTCCGGTCCAAGATATTCTGGGGTAACAAACTTCTTCTTCTTCTTTATTGGCCTGCTACTATGGAGCACGTCTAGTAGACATGGCCTGATGTTCAATCGTTTCCCGTATCCTTCCGGCTTTGGCAACCGTCAGAATGTTTGTATCGTCAAACAGTTCAGCTAGCTCGTGGTTCATTCTCCTTCTCCACACACCCTGTTTGCACACACCGCCAAAGACCCGCCGTTCGAAAATGGCAAGTGCATTGGCGTCCTCCGCCAGCATACTCCAGGACTCGTGCCCGTAAAGGACTACCGGCCGTATCAGTGTGCGATATATGGCGCATTTCGTGCGTTGTTGGAGTCTTCTGGATCTCAGGAGTTTGTGGAGTCTGTAGTAGGCACGATTCCCCTGAACAATGCGCCTTCGGATTTCGCTGCTTACGTTGTTATCCGAAGTTACGATCGTTCCAAGGTAGCAGAACTCCTCTACTACTTCAAGATCGTCGCCGTCAACTAATATTCTGCTTTAGAGTCGTGCTCTATCACGGTCAGAGCCCCCAGCAAGCAGGTACTTTGTCTTCGTCGCATTGATCATCAATCCAATCGGCCTCGGGGGTAGCAAACAGTCTGTCGAATTTCTAATGCCTCCCGTCACAAGAATTTGAACGCAGATAAGGATTGACAAACCCTTTTAAATTATTTTCCCGATCCGATTCCGCTTAATTCTGAAGATTTAAAAATAAAGTAAAAAATCAAAATGAGTGCCTTCATTCGCTCACCATTGTATCGATCCATCATCACTCGCTCGCTATACTATATTTAACTTCTTTTTTTTTATGCACATACATTTTACATTACGACAACATGGAGACCATTTTTAGTTGTTTTTCTGTTCTGTTGCCATCTCCCGGTATCATACATCCCTGAGTTCCGGACACACCTTCCGGTGTCGCTCTCGTTGGTTTTTTTTTTGCGGTATTTGAAGTGTGACATTTTTCAATTGCCGTCATTTTGCCGTTGTTTTTCGGTCATTTCTACCGGAAGTAGCTCATTTGCGATGGAAAAAAGCTGATGATGGCGAAGCACCACTGATCGTTTGACGATGGACAACTTCGGTACTAATTTATTATGCATCATTGTGTGTCCTTTTTTATCCAGTGTTTGGAATGAGCAAGGTGATGTGATAGTATGGGAGGGCGACAGATAATGAGATACATACGCACAAATATATGCATAGATAAGTACACGATGTCGCTGTTGGCAAGTGCTGCGTGCTTGCAGGATGTGTTGGACATTGATATACGATAATGTAAGCGGAGGTAGTCGAGGCTGTCTTTTTTCGGTCCAATTTCCGTCCATTTCCTCTTCTGGTTTTGATGTGCGTCTGGCTGATGTCCTGTTTGTGGTTTTTGTGACGTTTTTTTCCCCTATATTTGGCTATTTACCGATGTGTTTTAATTTTGTAGGCTATTGAAAAAATAAATTAAACACTGACACTTAAATTTCATGTTTGGTATTTGTTTATAATATCATCGAGGATCATTTAATTCCTACAAGGCTTGCTTTCAAGTATGTCTGTGCTTCATGCGAAGCTGTCATTAATACCAAAATTGCTAGGGCATCGCATCGTGAAAGCTGACTTTGGTTCGCTTCTCCACCATTTAACCTGCTTCTGTTCTGTGGGTGATGGGGTGGTGAGTTTATGGGTGAGAATAGTAAGCATGTTTCATGGCCGTCAAGCTCCCCGAATAGCTTCAGGAGCCACAAAATGAGTGCTCCGCGGTTCTGTTGTTCTGTGCACCCCTTTATTGGACACACGTCAGATTAATCCTTCGTAATGTATAGTCCAGTTTTACGTGCCTGTGGTGTGTCTGTTGGCCGATAGATATGGGGCATGCAGTCGAATTATGCTATCGGTGCTTGGTAATCGGGTCGTATTTGGTGCACCGTTTCGGTCCGTCCTTCAATCGAAATGATCAAATTTACATGCTTCAGCGTGTGGGATCTTTTTTTTACTATAACAAGAATGATTTACATCAAGAATCGTAGTTGTTTTGCACAAAACGAATAGCTTAATCTAGTTAATGTTACCGGTAGAAAGGTTTTTTAGTGTATAAATTTAGTTTTAGTTCGATTATCAGTAAATTATATTACGTTCTACTGTTTCAAGTTTTAACATTGGTTTGTTTGTTACCAACCTTTAGGGTGGAACGGAAAAATGTGGAAATGCAATTAAAATTTAACCTTCGTAAAATGAAATAAGAAAACAATGGGATCTGTCGGTAATACAATCAAGCAAACAAGGGGAAAGCCTTCTACTACTACCGATACCGCACGCCGGACAGCGAATGGCATGGAAAATAAGACAATAATTTATTCCGGCGAATGTAATTAAAATCACGGGATACACGTGTGTTGTTGTTGATGATGGTGGTGGTGGTGATGGTCCTGGCAGGCACCAAGGGTGTTTCGAACGTGGACAACGATGGACGCTTTTTATTAAATTGGCTCTGGAGTATATTTAAATTATGTTTATGTTAAGGTGACACGAATGCAACACGCAACACTTCCCTTATTTAACTGACATGTAGAACCCAAAAATGCTGGGGTAAAGTTTGTGTTCTAAATCAACGATTTAGACGTTGTGTTTTCAAGCTATTTTCATCAAATTAAAAATAATTAATATTTCGTAAACACTAGTCTAAAGTAAATATTTTTCATCAAGAAATCATGACATTAAATATAATTTTATTTGTATTTATTTTAACAATACTTTCTCAACTTGTAATTGTTATTTGGTATGAATATTAACTGCTTAATTTTGTCCACTCTTACCAGATAGGTGACAATACGTAACATAGTTCGTTTGTGTACAAAAAGTCGAAAGTATTATTATTTTTGGGTCGTTCATTTTCATTCACACGTTGCCTCCATCCCGGCGCGGCCTACGGTCTCACCCTTCAACCATGCGAATGCTAACGAATATGCGACATTAATGTCAACTTCACTGTCCACCGCTCCGGACCTCACTGCTGCACGCTCCAGATTTGGGTTTGGAAAAATAGGAAAGCCAGTTTTTGGTGTATTTTTTTTATCCGCCACCAGGCGCCTCCATCGGTGGATTTAATTTGATTGTATTTTATTCATTTCCATTCGGCGGGTGCTTTCCGCGTGCTGGCCATTTGCTTTTCCACCGGGCACAATTCTAGCACGTTGGTTCAGTATGAACCGGTAAAGATAAAGGATATTGTGCTGTTCAGTTCCGCTCTCCCTATTCCTAACCTACCGTTCATGTATTTTTTTCTCTGTTCGTGTGTGTCTTATTGGAAGCTTGATTGAAATGTTATTCAGTTTCTGTCCTTTTCCCCATGGGACAAATGAATGCTCATGGTCGCTTCCACGCCACTTCATGCACAATTTTTCCGTTGTTGTGGGAAAATGTTATGATTACTGCTATTATAATATTTTGTTCAACCATTCTGACATTTAACGTTGGCATGGTTCGTGTTGGCAGTGTGGTTTAAAGAAAATATCGTCATGCTAGGAGCGAAACACTATGGTAGGGCAAACATTGTGCTCATTAAAATATAAATTTAAATACGGAAACAAGCTTTGTGCAAAAGGAATATGATGAGTGGTGATTTCTGCAGCTAAAAAAACTGCTTAGCTGTGCTGGATGGATCGAGTGTGAACTTCGCGTTAATAGTCAATCGTTCGTGGTTCTATTATGAACGCAAAGGTGACTGATACTAAGCGAGCAAGAAAGAGTTTTATTTTGCGGTTTACCTAATTATTAAATTAGGCCACCAATCGAGGGTTGGAAAATCAATGAACGCTCGGTGCCGTGTTGTTGGTGACGAAGCATAGTATAATTTGTCGCATAATCAAGGCTCACCAAGGAATAAACGCCGGTAATAATTAGGTACGACTTACGTAGCTTTGGGAGATGTGGATTTTGGCACGCTCTTGATTTATGGAAATGTTTCTGTGCTTGATTATTCTGAATACCTTGTAGATAATGCCGAATAATTCGAGTGGCTCATGGTATATTATATTATTTCGGCTCCCACCAACAGGTAAAGAGTTTGGATTATGAGGAAAAATTGACTTTTCGGTACTCTTTATTTGATATAGAGCAAAAATAAGACAATTTTTTTATTCGGTCCTTAAACAAAAGTACAATTTAATACAACTTACGACCTTTCACAAGAGCATATAAATCTATTTATAAAACTTTCTTTTTGATAGTGATATTCTTCTGCATAATGAATCATTGCGTGAATCCAAAAAGGCTTCATAATGAGGCTCATAAAGAAATTTGAAACAGAAATTTAAAACATTTGGTTACAGCTATTTTATCGTTAAGGGTTATTATAAACCTATTCAAAAAAGTAATATGTGGAAATATCACAGTAATGTAAGCAGGTCACTTGAAGTATTAGCAAAGCAGTTTACTTTTGTATTTGCTATCAGGTCTATAAATAAGTTTTGGCAGTTTTTTACGGACTACGGACTTTCAAGCCTCATAGGCCCGAATGGGCATCGATTTTTTTTAGAAAAGTAATTTCCGTAACTTTGTACAACCTTTTCCCATCTTTTGGGCAGATTGTGGATTCCTTTATAAAAAAAAGTAATCCGATTTTGACGCAATCCGGCGCAATGCTGGAAGTGCTGCGCGGTCAAGCCATGTGGCCGAGCGTCGTTGTGCAACAGAATGATTTTGTTATGCCTGGTCATGAACTGTGGCCTTTTTTTCCTTCAATGCGCGACTCAAACGCATAAGTTGCCGTCGGTAAACGTCACCCGTGATGGTTTCGTTTGGTTCCAGCACTTCGTGGTACACCACACCCAGCTGGTCCCACCAAATGTACAGCATTACCTTGGCGCCAAGAATGTTCCGCTTGGGTGTCGAGAAGGAAGCATATCCCTGGTAACCATAAGTAGCTTTACGTTTTGGTTTGTTCGAATAAATCCACTTTTCGACGCCAGTAACATTCATGTGCAAAAAAAAACCCTTCCGGTAAAGCCGTTAGAGCAGTCTGTGCTGAGCTGAGTCTGTGTTTGGGTCGAGTCTTCATCAAGTGCTGTCTCCAGTTCTCGATCTTCATACTTTGTTGATCGTCGGGAGCTTTCTTCGTCTTCTATACTAAAATTGCTGCTTGTAAACCGTTGAAATCACCTCTGGCAGGTTCTTTCCGATAAAGTGCGATCGCCATAATATTCCCTCAATATACGATGGGTCTCGGTGGACGAAGTTTTCATCACAAAGTAATGAAGGAGAATTCCCAGCAAAAACACTTTTTTCTGGACCGAATGTATTCATTTTGCAACCACGCGGAAAATACTATTTTTACTAATTGATGAAATGACAGCTAGGGGCAAACAAACCCTGAAGATGACACTTCAATATAACATTGTTACCAGATGTTGAAGTAAAGTACTAAAGTATAAAATTTAAGTAAACGACGCATGTATAAAACCCGCCAAAACTTATTTATAGACCTGATAACTTAGCCATGTTGTGGTATCCTCTGTAGGGAACATGATTTATCATATTTTCCCAGAACGTCACATGAGCAAAAGACCACATCCATCCATAGTGGTCCAATGTTCTTTTTGTGCCTTTTTTGCTTATACACACGCACACGCATTACAACCCACATACACTGCCTAGAAGAGTCGTTTGAAACCATTTCCAAACAGCATAACAATCCCCCAAAGTGTGTGTGTGTGTGTCCGTTATTGTTTTGCTCAGGTTAAATAGCGGACTGGCCTGTTGCTAGTGGATCGATGTACGCACGACGAACGTTCAAAACAATGGGTTTGCAAATGGAATTGGTCCAAACAACTTGGCTATCGCCATAGATTCCTCTCGCATATGCGCACACTGTCAGTTGCATGCGTACATTTAAGGTTTTCAATCGGGTGTGGTCTCTGTGTGGTCCAGGTACGACACTTTTGATGCCCCAAAAATCCATTGTGTCCAGTGTATGCGCCAAAGTTCTGGTTCGTATCAAAGCTGTAAGAGAGTTTATTGCTCCGTCTCTATTCCAATCAAGATGGATCGTGTTGGTGTGGTGCGTTGTTTTTTTTTGCGTTGATTTAGGTTATGTCTTCTTTATCCTGGTCGTCCAACGAAAGGCAAATGCACTCTTCCAAGCGTACGCAACGTACACCAACGTTGCAATGGTGGTATTAGAAGGAAGAGCCATCACCGGAGGGATGATAGGTTTGGATGGACATCTATTTTAATTGGGTTCTGGTGTGCCGGGAAAACCGAGGCAAAGCTTTACATTCGTTTGGCAAACGATCGTCATTGGGGGCACTTGGTGGGCGTTGTTGAACTTGACAGGGAGTTTGGTTAATCGAAGTCAAAGGCCTAGAAGTCGTACCGGGAAGCAAATTACGGATGCTGTGTTTACTTTCAATGTACACGCGTACGGTCTGTGATGAAGCGGTCCTGCTCCATTTTAAATTGAGAGTGACATGGATCGCATTGTAATTAGTTTCGTTCGTTCGGTTTGACTTTTCGTTTTTAAGGTGGTATTTGCTTCAAAACGGTCTACGATAGTAGAGATATTCGAATCCGCTGAATGTGTTGAACCTTTTTCTCTTTTAAAGGGCATCTTTAGAGTCGTTTTTTTCTATCAAGAGTTTAAAAAACGTCTCACGGCATTGACTGGTTTCTAAAGAATATCAAATCCATTACACCTCAATGAGATCAGAACAATGGCAAACATTATTTCCATTCGCTTTTGCTAATGAGTAAAATAAAATGGCAATTGAGAGAAAATGGAGGGTTTGCATTTGATTTTACTGCCCAAAGAGAATGAAAATTGATTCGTTAAAGTAATAGCATTCAAATGCAATTCTGATGTAGCGCTCGAGATTGTTCCGTCTTTCCGGATGCAAATATTTTACATACTTTACCATCTACAGCCAGAACCCCGTCCGCCGTCCACACTGATACAATTGGTATTGATCCAATCAGTATTGTTTCCATACTTTTCCGCTTCGGTACTAGGCGATTGGGTACGGGTTTGCCATTTTCAATCGCACCGATCGATCTTCGTTTTCTTTTTCCATGGCCCCACCTGGCAGCATAATATTCATTTTTGCTCGAATAAATTGAATATTTTAGTATCACTTTTCCCCCGTTCTTTGTATTTGTGTTTGTGGGAATGCTATCTCTCGGTTGCTGTTGGACTATCCAGTATGAAAGTCGGAATGGCCCTTGTCGGAGATTTTATCCTTTTGCAAGAAAAACGCATTGCTGACAGCATTATTCAAAGTTTAGCTGCAAAGGTTCCCACTACATCTCTATACACTCACACACACACATACACCTTTCTCTATGTTGTGGGGCCACAAATAGTACAAGGACAAGCCATCATGGAAGGTCTTGCGGTCATTGAGCAACGTGTTATTGTCTGAAATATTCATTCAATCGATAGTAACAACGTAACAAGAATGTTTGATCGGGTGGGGGAATGCGTGCTAGTTGGTAGAGGGAAAAGGGGAATGGGGAATGTGTGCCTGGAACTTCTTTAAAGAACCAAGTTAGCGAATGGAGCAAAATTTTCCCGGCATTCGGTCAAGAGTTTTGAGGAAAGAACGAGTGAAGGAAAACAAATAATCTGTTTGGAAAAGTTATCGGATTTGGGAAATATTTGACGATGAATGATTAATGTTTTGATGTTGATATACTGGTTGTTATATATTTTAGACAATTTCTTTTTGAAAAAAAAACTCTTCTTCTTCCTTGGCACTACAACCTTGTTTGGTTCAAAAATTCCTTGGAGAGAAGCACAATTTACAGGATGTCACCACCATGATAACTATGAAAGTGTAAGCGTCATTCTATTCTACCGGGTTCTAGCTTCTCTATAATTAATCCCGATACCACTATGTTTGCAGCATGTGGAGTGCGTAATGCATTCACTTCTCATCGAATTCAATTTGTCCTGTTTGGATTTTCATTGTAATTTAGTTTTATGTTAATTATTCAGATACCCTACAAGCAACCATCTCTTGCCGGCATTCGGTCAAGAGTTTTGAGGAAAGAACGAGTGAAGGAAAACAAATAATCTGTTTGGAAAAGTTATCGGATTTGGGAAATATTTGACGATGAATGATTAATGTTTTGATGTTGATATACTGGTTGTTATATATTTTAGACAATTTCTTTTTGAAAAAAATAGCTCTTCTTCTTATTCTTCCTTGGCACTACAACCTCGTGAGGGCTTGGCCTGCTATTGCTAGATCTCTGTGACTTAGTTTTTAACCGTAGCTGTGTATAGTCACAATCGGGGAGGCGCGGTCCGCCGGGATTCGAACCCCGGCCCTGCCGTGTGAAGACCGGCGTCGCTATCGTACACTCTACCGGGACCCAACTTGCTATTTATTGAAATAATTCAAAATATTCGCCTTGGGCATCGATTACGGCCTCGATCTGGCTCCTTAACCTGGTGCAACTCCTCGATTAGTGTCACGTTCAACTTCGCCCCAAACATAACCATTCAAAGGACTAAGATCCGGCGAGTTAGGAGGCCACACATTTGGCGCAGCGAAGTCAGCAAAATTGTCAACAAACCGTTTTACAGTGTTAGCAGCCGTATAACAAGGTGCAGAATACTGCTAAAACACTTACTGTCTGCCCTTTGGCCGTTTTAATCATCCAAGGCTTTACTACCGGTTCCAAATTAACCCCTGATCCTCCCTCCCCACGCCCGAAACTCGATCTTGCAGCACTCGCACCTGCAGATCGGCCTAGAAAGCGTCAGTGCGAACAAAATCTTGTAGTCCAAATGTTTTTTCCTTCTTGCTACTTCTTCGTAATTGTCGTTGCTTGGTTCACTACGTCACTACGGATGGTTTTAACAGATGATGTCCCGGTTCTGCTTTCCGGCGAGGATCATCATGATGCACGTGATTCGTTTCCGCATTTCGGACGGGTTAATTATTTTTGCTGCACTTGATTTTTTTTACCAGTTAGGGTATGGACAAATGATGTTGCTGGCCACTTGTTTGCTCGTCAATTTTCGGCATGGCTGGAAGTTGCTGGCAACATGGATAACATTGACATCAACCAAATGTCAAACGTGTGTTTGTTTTTGTTTTCATACATCCATATCAAAACTTTGAAGTTTTTGTGTGGCTGTTCTGCTTAAAATTGTTTATAGATCTTTTATTTGGGCGACCCGGTGGTAGATGCGACAGCGGCGCCGGTCTTCACACGGCAGGACCGGAGTTCAAGTCTCATCTGGGCCGTTCCCCCATAATGAGGACTGACTTTCCAACTATGCGGTAACAATAAGTCTAGTAAACCAGAAATGGCAGGCATGACCTAAGAGGTCGTTAGGCCAAGAAAAAAAGACAGAAGATCTTTTATTTAAACTATGAATCATTATCAATTGCAAAGTCCAGAACTACTCTAGTCATCGATATCGAGTTTGGAGTGGAGAATTCCATCGCCTTTTCCCGGAGCTTTTGCGGCAGGAACGTCATCAAACGACCAAGGTGAATATAGAAATGTTGCTGGCAATAATACAAACTGGATTGAATCTGGCCAGCAACAAAGTGGCTGGCAACTTTTCAAGCTGTCAAATTCCATACATTTTGCCAGCAACATGCTGCCAGCAACACCATTTGACCATACCCTTAGTATACGATATGCTTGTGGCAATTTTGCTCTAAACTGTTCATTTTTTGGCAGCAGCAGAGATAAGTGTAAGTTTTAGGTTTTGCACTGGATTAATTTTTAGATTATCCTAGATTTTTTTGCCATTTTAGTATAATGGTACGGACCGATGGAGTATAGAATCCCGCAGGGGAGCATCTCTCCGATTACTCAGCTACCAGAATTACCAAGTCAAAAAAGCCAGGAACAAAAAGGCTAGTTAAATTGTAAATTTATTTGTTATTTTCATTAGCATATTTTCCTGGTAGCTGCAGGAAATGTGTTTATTGAACGGAATTGATCGATGATGATGTATTGCCGTGTCATATGAAACTATTATGCGCGAGATTTTTCCACCCAACTATTTAAATGTAAAACTGAAATGATTTTTTTGCACCTGAATCAATTGATAATGCAACAGACCAACAAAACAAAACTTCCAAATTAGAAATAATCGTACTATAGATGTTAAAAATGAAGAAAACGGGA
This sequence comes from Anopheles maculatus, assembly GCA_002091835.1. Taxonomy (NCBI): domain Eukaryota; kingdom Metazoa; phylum Arthropoda; class Insecta; order Diptera; family Culicidae; genus Anopheles; species Anopheles maculatus. Next base: position 58,861 of record KZ062750.1, read on the forward strand.
AGAACTATTAAAAACCAATCCGGAGGAAAAGTCAAGTGGTGAGAAAATTATTCAACACCAGCAGCCAACCGACCGACCAATACTCTCTTGCTCGCTCGACTCTTTCTACTTCGCTCCCGTTGCTGACATTGATTGATGTTTTCCAGTATTGATTTTCGTTGCCACCGTAGTTGCCTTTCACGTTATCCTTGCACTTTGTAGAAGCCATACACACATACACACTCACACTCAAGCAGTAAAAAAAACCTCAACTAAAGACTACAAAAAACCCATACATTCGCCACACACCGAAGGTAGGTGAACGCTTGTACTGGAAGTGAAGCTGTTGAGGAAAAGCGTCGCGCGACCTTTCGTTTGTCGTTTCGAAGTTTTTCCCATCTACCGATAGCTGGGAGGTAGTGTGGGGAACCAGATTGATGGCAACAAATACTGCCCGATGCGGACACCTATACACCAGCACAAAATGTCAACCTTGTGCGCTCGGGAAGGAAGGTAATCCCACGACGTCATAGGATATCACCGTGTTCGTGTGACCCGTTTCGATGGAAATGAAAATTTTACTTTGCACCGGTGAGCGAGAGAGCGAGAGGACGCTGTGTTGCTCTGATGTTGACGTTTGTGAAGTTGGATTTCTTCTCCGGGAAACCCTTTGCGCGTCACCGCACCAACAACGAGCATTGATTAGTGAGCCCCGGTGCTCGATGGTTGGGGGTGTTGGCTAAGGTGGCTCTTTCTGCGTGAGGGAAAACCTTTTACCGTATGAGGAATAGGATCGGATTTGATGTGTTTTTGGGTGGAGCGTGGGGTTTGTGAAGGCGTCGAGTTTGGTGGTGGAATGAATCAATAGGACATTCGCTGGAGCAATAAATGATCCACCAATTGAGACCAGGGACTAGGAAGGAATGATGTTGTGTAGAAATGCATACCATCTGAGGCAGTGATGGTAGTTTAAATGATTAATACGTCTTTTCTTTTAGCTATTTTTGTTTCACTCCTGGTATGTGTGCGTGTTTTTTCTCCAGCTCATACAAATTAAGGATTAAAACTCATTCCATCAATGGCGTATGTGTGTCCTTCGCACACGGTAGATTGAGCGATCAGTTAGCCAACCGAAAGTAAAAACATTTTTTTGAACAAAGGTACAGCCATTTAACGCAAATCCAGTTAGCGTGTGCGAGTGAATGCAAGCGTATTGATTAAATAGCACACAGAACCACGGATGGAGTCCTCCTTAATTGCCGAATTCCCTTTTCTCTAGAGTTTGCATGTGAGTGTTTTTATTTTTACATTCATCTTCTGAATCCTTTCAACTGTAGTAAATGCTTCTGGCACGGAGAAGGCTGTAGCTTACCGTTTGCAATTCTGTCAACGTCAGTCGTACACGTGTTAATATGAAGAAGCCCTGACCAGTGGGCCTGCTACAACCTGTAGAAAGAAAGCTGTTTGAGATTTCCATAAGCAAAAAAACGATGTGTGCCACAGGTTCTCTTGATAAAGAGATTAAGTTGAGCTATGGGTTTTTTTGCAGTTTCCTTTCCACAAAGCATTTCAGTGGGGGGACGTGCCTTTGATGCCTTTTCATGTCTTGTTTTTTATGCTCCATGTTGCCCACACAAAACGCGTCGGTTTAAATCATTTTTTTTTTTCGATTTCTACTTTACCATTGATGATATCAGCAGCTTATGGCGAAGGGATGTTAGGTGGTTTGATGTTTGGAGGGGGTACGCAACGATCCGCGAAGAGTAGGATTATTAATCCATTCATGGTAGAGGCTTCTAATCTTATCAACTTTTGAATGGTTAATGCAGCTATTTGGGCTACTGGGAACATGAATGGACCTTTTTTTTTGCTTTGTGATGAAAAGAAAGCTTAGGTTTTATCATTCTCACACCACTGGGTAGTCGAATAAAGGTCTAGTTGATTGAAAAATTGGGTAAACTTTTTCAAAAAGACTGTTGAAACTTGTAGGAACTAAAATATTGTTATATCGCAAAATAATTACGAAATGTGGAGATGCCAGAAGTGCATCACATACAGTGCAATCCTATCAGATGATATCACAATATCTCTATCACAACTTCAGTAGAGATCATGATGCAAGATGTTTATTTGCAATTGCTATAATTGTTTTTGCGATATCATCTAGACAACTTTATAAAACTATCTTAAACTTATTTGTTTCTCTCCTTGTGTTTTAGTAAAAATTTCTCCGTTGTTTTGCATCACTAATTTGATATGCGATGTTTACGATACACACAGCTTAAAAGGGATATATCATTTATCCTGCAAGTGTTGGCTGTACTTACATATGACGTACACATCTGCTCATCCAGTGGTCGTCTATATTTCTATTCGACGGGCCGTTAAGGTTGCACATGGCAACCAAACAGACTCCCCCGGATCTCGGCGAGTGTGGGCGAAGAGGTTCTCCTCGCAATCGCTATATTCGACGTTAAGTGGAAAATCAGCCTCCAGGATGCAAGTTTAATTCCGGGTGAGTGCTCACCTCCTTCGCCTGTGGGCAGGCGTGCTAGCGAGGTGCTACAGCACTTTGCAAATGGACTGTCGTCGTTCGGTCTTTTTATCGTTCGAACCCTTTTACGCAAGAACCTGTTTTGTTTATTGGCAGCTTTATTCCTGGCTACTGTCGATGATGACGCTTTAACGAATAAAGAAGGGATATGTTTGCTCTAGAAGGAAGGCTTTGATTTGAATCCAATCCGCGAGCACCACAATGAAAGTTTAATGGATAGGAACAGAAAGAAGTGAAACTTGCAATTGAAAATATCTGAATAATTAAAATAAAACTAAATTACAATGAAAATTCAAACAGGACAAATTGAATTCGACGAGAAGTGAATGCATTACGCACTCTACATGCTGCAAACATAGTGGTATCGGGATTAATTATAGAGAAGCTAGAATCCATGATAGTTATCATGGTGGCGACATCCTTTAAATTGTGCTTCTCTCCAAGGAATTTTTGAACCACACAAGGTCCTATCTCTCCATTGCCCCAAGTGCAAAGGTTGTCTGGGGATTTAGAAAATGGACGAATGTCTGTTGGTTTGCCGTGTCATCTCGTCGTATAATGATGATAGTCCATGCTTGGCGTTTTCAAGCAACGAACGTCAACCTGTGATGAGAATCTGACAACTGACTCTATCGATCGTGACGGATGCAGGGAGTTGTACCAGAGCGCTTCTCGTGCTCCTCGATTAAAACGAGCTGGGCGTCTCATGGCTCGTTGTTCGAAATTGGGAAGCCGAAAGTTTACAGCACAATACCGAAGAATGGAACAAGATTCCCTATTTTCCGAACAAGATTGAAGTTGAAGACGGGGATACCGATGCTTTTTGTAATGACATGCTCTATCGTATTAATAAAACTGCATTACATTGTTAACTTCACATAATAAAAAACTTTCCAGACGAAGGATCTTCTGACACATGGTCTAATAACTTCGCGCTTTTATTAGGCTTATAGAATTTCTAACACATCATTGCCTTTACTAATGAAAATAATGGCCTAATGCTTTCGCTTAGAGCAGTTGAAACAAATTTAACCGCATATTCCTCAAAGTCTGATATTAAATGTGATAGGAAATGCATATTCTATTGTCAACGTGTTTGTCTCTGTTGCCTTTGTTGCTACGGGAAGAGAATATTCTGTCGTTATTTATGACCACCCAAAATGTCACCCTATCTGTGACGGACGAGGCCAGAGCTGAGTATAACAGGCACCAACAACAGCACACCAGTCCAGTAATACTTGAACCACTATATTGAGCAAATTAATCATGATTTCTTGGTCTGGTGAAGACTGCGAATGGTGCGATAAGCTTTTGGAGGGCTAGGAACAACGCTCCAACGGAACGGTTAGGTGTGTGAGGAGAACCATTTTCTAATGAGATGAATGTGCAATCAACCGGATGGAAAATGGTGCCATTGATGTGCTATCCACCCGTACCTACACATACTAGAGAGTGGCTGGGGTGTTGGAATTCGGATTACGGATTTTATCGCCTAGCTATTTGAAAGGCACTAGCCTTTCGGTTCTGGTGTGTCCCTGTTGAATGGAGCCGATTGTGGATGTGTGTAAGATTTACTGCTTATCTTCTATGCGCCTATCTCGAATTTTTTGTTTTTACCATGTTGAATATTTTATGCGCTTTATGGTGCCGGTTGGTGTACTGTCCCTGTTTCATGCTTCATGCTCCACTGTTGAATCATAAAGCACTAGAGCGATGCAATAATTGTCATCGTCATCACCGTCGCCACAACTCTTCATTGTGTGTTTCTCGTTACATCGCGATAAAAAGGGTGGAAGTGTTTCGTGTGTCATTTTATTAAAATCATAATTGATTTCGACAGTTTCCGCTTTCATCATTTGCGCATCGTTCTCGGTGTGTCTGCATTTTGTGTTTCGCTAGATTGTTGTACCGTTTTGCTCATGGTTTAATGTTTGCCGTTTCATTTCTCATGCCTTTCTGCTATGCTTGTTTCGTGTGTTTTCCTTTTTTCCCTTTTCTTTTTTTTGTGTTTGTTATCTTTTGTAACATTTTCCATGTTTTTCACCCGGTTTTACTTTTACCCTTACCAAACGAAATCGTTTCGATCGATGTTTGCCATTGCGCATAAATGTTAATAGTGTTCTGTGTTGCAAAAAGTTAAGAAAATAAGAGGGCCGTAATTGAAGAAAAGCAAAGAAGAAAACTCAAAGTAACCCACTCAAAAATAAAAGCACACTCACACAGAAACACACATAGACGTACTAGAATAAAAATAAATTTTGCAAAGTTAACAAATAATGTTCATCCACTTTCATAAACCACACTCCGTCCGCCGCATTCCAAAAACACAACTTACCATCCACTACCACAACCCTGTACTACTTTACTGACTAAGAACGCGCTAAAAAACCATGTTTCAGCAATAGTTTTAATGAAAACAATAATCATTATAATAGCTCGTGGAATAATATGTCACAATCAATCTAATCTCACTCTTTGTTGTGGTGTTGTTTTTCTTGTATTGTATATTGTGTATGGAAACCAAACAAAAAAAAAAAAACAAAACTTTTAAACGTTTAATCAAAATCTTATGTGTAATAATATGAAGTGATGAAACAAAATTTTGGTGCAACGAAAGAGGAGACAGAGAGAGCTCGGGTATTCAATGAAAAGACGCATAAAAAGATGAAACTTAAAAAAAAAAAACAGAAATCACATAACAATAAAATATGATAAATGGTCATATTGATTCAGTGTTTTTTTTTTTTGGAAAAACATCACATGCGTAAAAATCGAACAAAACGATGCCTGTATTTATTTGTTTTTTATTTAATTTTACACTCGAATAAAATACTGAAGAGGTGAGAAATGGAATGAAAAGAAATTTAGAAACAAAAAAAAAAACGAAACGAAAAAGGTTAAAAACAATCGTAAAGAGTCGATACAAGGGTTTTATCGACTGTTCTTGTTATTTTTTTTCTAAAGAGTTCGTAACTTACTTAAGCGTGCACGTTAATTTTCTTTTTCTGTTTTGCTACCGTTCTTTCAACTTTTGATGAATGACCTTAATCGTTTATCACTCCCCGGTACAAGTAGTTTACTTGTTGTTTTATTTTCTTCTAATTTTATATGCAAAGTATTTTAAGGAGAACGTATGGTTAGTAATGTTTTGTTTTTATTGTTTCGTAGATAATAGCAGTCGTTACATAAGCATGTAAGAAATGAAACAATATTCAGTCGAGTAACTTTTACTGGTAGTGTAGCAAAATTTACTCCAGTTCAATATTTTTGCCACAACCAAATAAATATTATACATTTTTTTGTTTTACACTTATTTTACTTTAATACTACAAAGTTTTATTTGCAATATTTTTTCTCTTTTTTAAAGAAGTTTGTAAAATTTCAATTTTGGTTTTCAATAGTAAGCTGCCACGTGGTATTTGGCATTATTTAAGTATTATCATTAGGGTTTTTTAGTATTAGCCTTTTTCCTAAGTCGAACATGAGCAAACAGAGAAGCAAACGGTAAACGCACGGTACATTAGAAAACCATTTCCTTCCACTTGTACTACTATTACTACTACTTTTACTACAAAACACACACTTCACACACAGTGGCGTGAATTTTCAATTCATTTCGTTTCCGTTTTTGATAGATCTTTCGTGATGAAAAGCTTTTATTTGTTTTTTGATATCGTATCAAGCGAACACAAATAAAAAAAAAAACAAAAGAAACAAATGATAAGAAAATGCGAGAGGAGTAAAAAGATAGAAAGGATAAAAGGACAGAATGCGCGCGTTACAAAATTAAATAGAAAACAAATAAATAATCAAAGCTCTCTTGTTCCCTTTTCCGTTCCCAGGTGGGCAATGGACGGTAATCGATACGAATTATTCGCGGTTTGGCATTGCGCCGTGTCAGACGAATTTAGGACTGCAGCAGCAACAGCAACAGCAGCAACAGCAGCAACAACAGCAGCATCAGCAGCAGCATCAACAGCAGGTCCAGCAACATCATCAGCAAACGAATCAACAGCAGCAACAGCAACAGCAGCAGCAACAACATCAGGGTGATAGTCAAGGCTTAAGTAGTGCCGGTAACGGTGCAAGCAGTGCAGCAAATGGTGGTGCACCGGGCAGTGGAACGGCCGGTACGGCTGCCGGCAACAATGGTGGACTAACGAACGCATCCGCCACCAACTCGAACGCCACGACCCCGCAACCGACGACACCGGTACAGATCTATCAGCATCCCTTCTCGCCCCAGATCATATCGGTCAACCCGAACAGTATGGTGAACAGTTATCAGTCGTCGAACCTGTCCACACCCACGTCACCCCAAACGGGCAGTGATCAAACGACGGGGCTTGTGTACAGTACCGGAACACCGAATCAATCACCGCTCGGTGCAACGACGACCGCTGCGTCCGGTACGAATGCCAGCGGGAATGGCAACGGTGCGACCGGTGCCGGTGGAAATGGTGGTACGGCAGGAGGTGGCAATGGTACTACGGCCGCAAGTGGTGGTGGAGCAGGTGGCGGAGCAGGAAATGGAGCAGCCGGTGGAGCGGCAGGAACGGGTGCAGCCGGCGCAGGAACGGTACAGCCGGTCAAGCGAAAACGTTCCGTCAATCCGCAGGGCGATGAAAATTTCCTCCGGGCGCTCGAGGCGGTCCGGTTCGGTGGTATTGGTTTCTGCAAAGCCGCACGTTTGTACGGTGTGAACAATCGAACGCTGTGGTTAGAGTACAAGAAGCGCGGTTACCCGATTAGCCGGCCAAGCATCAAGAACCGCATCAAGCTAGAGCCGAACATATCACCACCACCGACGGCCACAACACCACCCGGCGATGAGAACGCCTCGATGGAGCACTACGATACCGCACTTTCATCCCCTGCGCTTAACATGTCGCTACAGCAGCAGCAGCAGCAGCAGCAACAACAGCAGCAACAACAACAGCAGCAACAGCAGCAGGTTCAGCAACATCAAGCGACCCAGCAGCAAGTCACTACGGCACAGCAAACACAACACCAACAGCAGCAGCAAGCGCAGCAGCAACAGCAAGGCAACGATACGACGAATGCGGCTGCGGCTGCGGCTGCCGCCGCCGTCGTTGCTGCCTCTTCCACCACCCCGCTAATGTGCCCCCCGCACGGACATCCGATGGGTGTGATGGGTTTTCTCGATACGCGGCACGTCGACTTTACGACCACGGCCAGCCTGCATCAGATGTCCCGCCAGCGGTATCCGGATACGGCGACGGTGAACATGAATACGGGCGCGGTGAATCTGCAGGGACTCAACTTTAACTCCATGTAAGGGGACGGGTGGCTTCGTGTTGTGACCGTAAGCAATGGAGGTGGTGGCGATGGTGGTGCTGGTGGTGGTGCAGTCGGAGCTGGTACTGATCCGGCCATTCTATCGCTAGCGGGCTGTCACACGACGGACGAGGTGACAGAAACATGAGAAGGAGATCGCGGCCCCCTTTCATTGAACCGGTGCGCAACAATTGAAGCCACAGAGAGTGTAGTTGCTAAGGCTGTAAGAGAAATGTGGAATTGTACATAAGGAGGAATGTGTATTTCCTACTGTCCCTGTTTTTCTTCGATCGCTTCCGGTCCGACCTGTGTGTACTATGGAAAGTACGATCAATACGATGAGATCATTGTATGCCGATAAGAGAATAAGTTTTCTTTACAAAAACTCTTTGTAAAATATGCACAAGTTAGTTAGCATGTTTTTGTTTTGTTTTCCGTTCGAAATGAAGGTTTTTTTTTCGGACCCAAAGCACCTTTTTAAGGGATATCTTCAATCTGGAAATAATCGTGTTCCATTTAGTTCCTAATCGAGTTCCCGGTGCTCGAAGAGCACTTTGTGTGCTATAGTAGTTGTGGGCACATGTGCAACAGCCATTCGATTAATTGAAGCAAATCCCTCTCAACCCAGGCGAAAAAGCCCACGCGACTTCCAAATTCATCCGAAGAGATGCAAAGCAGCCCCCCCCCCTTGTGCATGCGTGTGATGTGTATATGTGTGTGTGTGTGTGTGTTTGTGCATGTATGTGTGTGCGTGTTAGTCTTTCTTGTACGTTGTATGTGTTGTAAAGCAAGTGATCACTTACGTGTAAAATATTATTTATGTTTGTCATCTAAACCGGGGAGAATGAGAGACTTGTTCGATTGCGGCAAATGCTTGACGGGGCAAATGAAAAGGCAACAAAAAAAAAGGAAGTGTATAGCAAAGCATGGGGGAGCGAATGAATATTACGAGGTGAATCTGAGTGAATGAATATTACGAGTGAAAAATATCGAGTTTCTTAACAAAAAATCATGTATTTAAGCATTAAAAAAGAAAACATTTTGAAATCCCAGCTCCGAAGGATGATAGAAAGCAAAAGAAAGAGTGAATAAAGGAAGTAGGGAGGGGACTTAAGTGAAAGGATAGATGTAAACTTAGTAATAGTAGTAAGTAGTGATTACAATGAACATAATGTAGTAGCGAATAGAAAAGAAAGCAAAAACAAATGAAAACCATAACCAGGAAACGATGATCGAAAACGATGAATGAGCGGAACAAAGTGAAAGGAATGAAAACCGAAAGAAAAAAAATAATAAACGAACCGTTGTATAGTAAAATAAATCCAATCCGAATGGGAGAAATAGTATTTTTGTTAACTCTTTTTTAGCCAGTTTATACGTGTATATTTGGTGAGGTGTTTTAAAGTGACAATAAACACCTCACCTTAAAGTCAGTCTTGCTAAATGGCGACTAGAGGCAGGCGGTAGAGTTAAGCGAGTGAAAGAAGGAGAGCAACAAACAGAAGCAAAAGAACTTACGCAACAAATCTTAACAGTCATCGAGTGGCGTATGTTTGAATACAAGTAATCAATTAATTACTTGCAAATCGATGCAAGCTACAATGATAAAACACAGCAAGAAGGCACATCTTCACATGATCGATAATACTAGTAAGAAGAAAACAACAACAAAAAACGCAAACATACGAAACATTATACAAAAATGGAAAATGGAAAGAAAAAATATGATGAAAAACAGGTAAAAACAAATATCATTCAAAAGCATTTTGTGACGAAACAAAAAGACATTTACACGACGGAATACAAGTGAAAACAGTGGCATAAAGTCGGTACGGAGTATGAGCACACAAACAAGCAAATAAAACAAAATGAAAGGAAACTTGTAAGTAAGATAAATGCAACAAGCGTGCGTTAATAAGATGAGAAAAGTTTGTATAAATCAATAGACCACTGGGTAAGTTTATTGTAATATAAAAGTAAACACACACACAGTCAAAAACACGAAAGGGATTAGTTGAATGTGAGAGGAAATGAAGCCAGCACTCTACACGCTTAGAGTGGAAGAAAGGTGCATAGTCAAGTGAAGGAAAAGAAAAGAAAACCCCGAAAAAAAGGAAGCAAACTAAAACGCATTCTAATTTAAGTTGGTTTTGTGGATATAGAACGTGGAAAGAAGCAATTCATCATAATACGGTGAAAGCAAAAGCATGTGAGAAACGAAGCAAACTAAAATGGGGAGAAAAGAAAAGAATTGTTGTAAACACAGAAGACGGTTGAGCAGTATCGAGTCAAAGCAGTCAAAATAATGAAAACAAAACAAGAGGCCATTCTCCGTATCAGTTTGTTTAAGAAACACACGTGTACACAAAACTATACATAAAAATAAAGAGTAAAAAAAAAAGAAACAAAAACAAACCACAAACATACCAGAAAACAATCCATTAAAACAAGAGAGAAAAAGAAAGGAAGCAAATGAAAAAGAAGAATGAAGAAGAAAAAGTACAGGACAAAATGAATCGATAGAAGTGAACATACAACCACATACACCCACGTTCTGTGAAAAATAAGTATTTACTTATGTGAGTAATTTAAATAAATTGAAGCAAACTGACATCTGTGTTTACATCTGTGTCTTATTGACTTTACTGTTTGGTTATTGTTTTTACTTTCGCATCTTCATTTGTTTAACATTTCGAGAGGCTGAATTAACTGTCCATTCTTGTTTTATCTTTAGTTATAAAATTTCCATTTAATTTTATAAAAAATATAGTTTTTTACTTCATCGTTTTTCTCTATTCTTCCCGACCAGTGGCTGATATGGCACGCATGGCGCTCGGGCTAGTACCCGGCCAGTCGTCCTCATCGACGTCGAGCGGTGCCTCGGAATCTTCCACCGGTACCGGAAGCTTCGGTAGCAGCGAACAGTCCACCTCCACGTCCGGTGGTCATATAGTGAGTGCGGTGGCCAAGCGGGGCCGTCTACTGATACGTCAGCAGCGCATTAAGAAAGAAAGCGATTCTTCCTCGACCGGTCAGCAACCGTACGAACCGGATACGCCATCGGATGACAACAGTCCGACGGCACAGTACGGCCATCAAAATCTGTTGACCGTTCCGTCGCACCATCGGTTCGAGCGCCAGGTGTCCGAACCTATCCTGCCACTATCGTCGTCCATCTCCGTGATCGGTGGACCGATCGGATCGTCAGGTGAGAGTCGACCGGGTGCGGGTGATCGGTCGCACGGCCATTTGCTATCCGTACCCACCACCCAGCAAGCGTACCTGGTCAAGCAACATTCGCATCCGCTGCTACCGAGTCAAACGTCCGCCGGGAGCCACGGGAGTACGGGTGGAACGTTTGAACCACTGCAAACGTACACCTTGCAACGGCAGCTCTCTCATCCCGGCACGGCGGGCATTCAGCGTGGTAGTTCGACGCCACTGACACTGGTCACTAGTAGCAGTGGGTCCACGCACTACCTAACACCCTCATCCTCGCTGAAGACGGACTCGGACGAGGAGGTTGCCGGTACACCCGCAAGCGCTGTTCCAACGATTCAACTGCAGTCGAGCGTTGAGCGTACCAGTTCCGGCCCGACGGTAGTGATCGTACCGGCCGATCCACCCGTACAAACGGTAACGAGCGTTACGTCCGTCAGTGTCGTCAGTAACACCGGCGAAAAGCAGTCTAATCCTACTACCATCACGTCCGCACCGACCAGTACAATTCGTGTGAAGGGTGAAGAACTCTCCCGGTCGATATCAACTCCTTTGGTGAGGATCACAGTGGCCGAAGCGTTAAACCTAGGGCAGCCATGTAATTGTTGTTTCTTCCTATTTCTAGACCTCATCCCGTTCGTCCGACATACCGGGGTTGGATAATCCACGCTCGAGCCATTGTCCGGTGGTACGGGAAGGGCCAGCCCTCGGTTGCAACTTCTGCTGGAACACGATCGATGCGCACGGGCGTATTTTGCGCCGGAAAACGAAGTACCACTGTCCGGAATGTCAAACCAATCTGTGCATCGTGCCCTGCTTCCAGGAGTACCACGAACGTCAGTCGGCAGAAAATCCAACCCCAACCAATGACAGTGGTGGTGGTGGTGGTGGGACAAAATCAAACCTGCGGCACTACGCCAAATCGGGTTCGATGTAATTGGAGGGAGTTGTTTGGAAATTTGTTGGAAATATTGGTACAAACAAACCGGGGTGCACCTACCCCGGTTTAGAATTTTGCATGCAAACGCGCGCCCCACGAAGCGTGTTGCCATTTTTGGGAGAACAAATCCACCCCCTTGTGGTTCGATTCTCAACAATTGTGTATTTGGTAGGATGTTACTGTGGGTTTTATTTGTTCTATTGGTATGATGTTAAGCATGTGTGTGTGTATGGGTGTGCGTGTACGTGTGTGTGTGTGTGCGTTGTTAATGAAAAGAAGAAATAGGAAATCGAAATTTGGGGATGACTATTGTGGAGAGATACATCCCAACGAATGGACATTGATGTTAGTGAGAATGTTAGCAAGTAGGCTATGGGCAGCTCCTATACACAGGCGAAAGGGATCTTCTGGTTTTTTTTGGTGAGTTTTTGAAAGGAAAGGAAAGTTGTTTGAAAAGTGGCCAACAGAAGTAAGGGACGAGCGGCGCTCACTGTTTTTTTGGCGATCTTGTGGAAGATCCTACAGATAGATTGTTTGTACAGGTGGCTTATCCTTGTGTGGCGTTGTTAGTGCTGCCCCACTGTACGCTTATACTCAAAAACCCGTTGTCAAGAGCAGAGTTACCAACACACTACCACAGTACTAACAAAGCAGTCCGTATATGCCAATTTGCATTCATATCGCGTTAGCGATTTACTGTTTTTCACCACAACGCCGCTGTATTCGATCCATCCTGGGAGCTGACCGGCGTTCCGAAGTGTTATTAGTGTGTGTTAGCGGTAGTAGTAGATAGTAGTGCGCGTGTTTCGTCTTAGTTTTTTTTTTTCCTAGAGCAAAAACGAAAGCGAATATCTCGAACACGGAAGAATTCGTTCTACGCCACCGTACCATTTATTGTTGATGTCAGTAGTGTTGCTGGTTAAGTGTGACATTCAAAGGATCCGATAGAAGGAAAGAGAGCGAAAGCGAGAGCGAGAGAGAAATAGTAAGAAAAACCCTATACATATACCAATATACGATATACCTTATATACATATTCATATATATGCCGACGTGCTCTGTGCTTCGGTGACGCGTTGCACATGAATAAATCGAACTATTTTTACCATTTAATAGAACAGTACCTGACAAAATTTGAATGCATTGTGCGGACGTGTAAAAATGTATGTGTGTGCGTGTGTGTGCGTGTAAGAAATGCAGCAGATTGTTGACAGAAGCTGAGAAGCTGTATGTTTTGTCTACGCGTATCATCATTCTTATCACCGGAAAAGGATAAAGTGCTAGTAAGGACATAATGTTGCCGCCTCACCCACTGTCCTCGATGACTGCACGCGCGGACAGTAGGTATGGGTTGGATATTTTTATAAGCGATATTTAAATGAAATTCATTAGCCACACACACACACACACGCACAATTCAGGCGAGTATCCTTTGCGGGTGAGCGAGGATTTGTGTTTGTTGTCGTTGTTGTAAGGACTGTAATTTACCTGCAAACAGATTCAATATCTTTAAAAGGAGTACATATATATATGTGGGTGGGTGTGTGTGTGCGTGCGTGTGTGTGTCTGTATTTGTGTGAGTGTGGTTCACAGAACGTACAAATTTTTCGTCCATATTAGCTACAGTGCGATAAAAATGGGAAGAGCATTGAAAAAGAAAATAGAGTAGAGTATATATACACACACACACAAAACACGTCTTCACTGAGGATCACTATCGACCGAACGGGACAAAACCTTAGCTAATGTATACATATTAATTGCAAGTGAGATACAAATTAACGAACATATTTGTAAAGAGCAGAAGCGGAAGCAGTAATGTAGGTGACAGTACGGTTGATAGTGTGTAGAGAGATAAATTTGGACCGTACCCGGGTGTTCCGGATGGTTCATATACACTATTTGGTTTCCCTGTCTGTATGGTGGTCGGTACGTTCTTAGTACGTTGAAGAGGACAGAAGAAGTGAGCTTTAGAGGGAAGTTTTGCATCATACGCAGCGATAGATTTGAACCGAACGCTTAAATGATAGATGACCAACATATATGCATATACCGTTACCCCAACCTTTCGGAATGCTGCTTTTAAGAATAGTACAGAGCGCTAATAAACTTATCCGAAAAAATTGTACGCTAAGCATGTGGAGCGAGCATATTCCTATTTTTGTACCCTGTGAGAGGGAGTGTAATAGGAATGATGTGACAGTTTTTTTTTCGAAAACCAACCGTTTAACAAAACAAAAATACAAACACACAGATACGTAGGAAATTTATTCTTGAGAGAGAGAGAGAAAGAAAGTAAGTAAAAAAACATACAACTTTGTAGACACGATGTTTTTAATCTGACTGTTAAATATTAGAAAGCAACTGCTCACATAAAGCAGACAAAAACATAAGAAAAACCCAGAACAGTGCATCATTAGTACGGTTGGGCTTTTAGTTTCTTGGTGGAGAACGAACGAATTATTACTATGTGTGTATGTATGTAGCTACGCGCTAATGGGAATGCGCCTCCACCGTCGAGTGAAACTGGCACGTAATAAATGCGTTTTCAATGGAATGGAATGAATGATTAGGTCCGCGGTGTCTTTTGTGTTTTATTTCTTTTATACTTACTTATCAGGCGCTACAACCGCTTCGCGGTCTTGGCCTGCTGCAACAATCCTCGATACCGCTCACGGTTTAGCGCATTCGTCTGCCAATCCAATATCCCGGCCGTTCTGGCGGACGCATCTACGCCATCACTCCATCTCAGTTTGTGCCTACCACGACTCCTCTGTCCATGTGGACGGCCTAAAACTACTTTACGGGCTGGGTCGTCCGGTGCCATTCTCATGACATGACCAGCCCACCGGAGCCTGGCGAGCCTAATTCGCTGCACGATGGTAAGATCACCGTACAGCTCATAGAGCTCATCGTTGTAGCGGCTCCTCCATTGTCCTTCCACACATACGGGGCCAAAAATCCTTCTGAGCATCTTCCTCTCGAACGCGGCTAAGAGGGTTTCGTCAGTTTTGGACAAAGTCCATGTCTCAGAGGCGTATGTGAGTACTGGGACTATAAAGGTTCTGTACAGTCCCAGCTTCGTCCGTCGCGACAGGTATTTTGAGTGGAGAAGTTTCCTCAGGCTGTAGTATGACCGGTTGGCAGCCAGCACCCACCAGCACCAGTATTTCTTTTATACCGAGCAAAAAAAAAACCCGATCGTGCATCGATAGTTGATAGAAACGTCGACGTCGAGCAGCTCGCTGCGTCCGTTGAGCCACTGATGGGAACACACATAACAGCTACAAATATAACCGGTCCCAGATTTCTGAGGAAGAAGAGCACCGGTGACTGGGATACAAGAATAACAGAGTAGGGCGAATTTGGCACAGAATTGATGAAATAATTGCCTTCCTTAAAGTTTTTTTTACAGCAACAGTCCAACGACAAAGTACCAGCTTTCCGGAGCACGATAGAGTGATAGAGCGCGACTCGGAAGCAGAGTATTGGTTGACGGCAACGATCTTGAGGTAATAGAGAAGTTTTGCTACCTTGGCACGATCGTAACTTCGGATAACAACGTAAGCACAGGGTAATCGTGCCTAGTACGGGCTCCACAAACACCTGAGCTCCAGAAGACTCAAACAACGCACGGAATGCGCCATATATCGCAAACTGATACGACCGGTAGTCCTCTATGGGGACGAGTCCTGGACTATGCTGGCGGAGGACGCCAATCCACTCACCAATTTCGAGCGACGGGTACTAGGGACTGTCTTTGGCGATGTGTGCCACGAGCTAGCTGAGCTGTCGTTACGGTTGCCAAAGCCGGAAGGATACACTCACTGGGCACGTGTTGAGGATGCCAGATTCATGCCCTGCCAGGAAGGTGCTCGTCAACGACCCGTTCGGCACGTTCGGCATAGGAGCACAGCAAGCTCGGTGGCTGGATCAAGTGGAGTCTGACGATTGAACACCGGCCCATGTCTATTCGACGTGAAAGAAGAAGAAATCCGATTTTTGTAACAGAGTGTCATGCAATCGATTCAGAGCGACGCTTATCGGTTTGGGGATCCATTGAGGATTCCATGCTCTCCCAGATTACTCATACACAGTCATACAAGTGTGTTTGCCGCTTTCTTTTCGGTTCGCTACCAGCTTGGAAGCTTGAGCATTGTTGCTTCTTTTATTTACAGCATATGTGTTTGTGCACTTTGAGGGATAGTAAGACCGTTTTACATAATGTTTCCGTTTTTCTTTACATTCATTTAATCGTTTTTTTTTAAATTCTACCATGATTTACAAATGGAAAGAATAGTAAAAAAAAAAAAACAAATCATGTTATCATGTTACTTTTGTCAATAATCGCAAAGTCTATTGTTTTATAATATGCTATGCCTTTTTCCTCCTCTTTTGAAACCTCTTGATTGCTTAAAATGTACATTTTTGGTTGTTATTACAGGCCAGTAAAAACAGAGAGTGAGAGAAATACAGAGAGACAAAAAGAAAGAAAAGCGTAAAACAGCGAACAAACATTACGCAAGAAAAGCAAGCAAATAATACATCGATGTGTATTGCAATTAAGAAATATTACTAGAAAGATGAAACCAACAGAAACAAATCCCTTCACATCTTTATCATGATACCAAGACTGGCTGTCTGTCGTTTGCTTCGTTTCGGTTATGTCTTTTCGATTTGTTCTCGCACTTATATGGTAGTTACTCGAACACTGAACTTAATTTGAACCTCTCCCCCTATTTTTCTGCTACGTTGGATATGTGACGCGGAAACTTTTCACGTGATTTCAAAAAGGGGCGCACATCCTCTCAAGGCAGATACGTGTCTAAAACATGAAACAGGGACCTCCACTGTTCGCGCGACTTTGTTGTTCTGTCTAGCTAACGGTTACACCACTGGCTCTGGCTGCCGATGGTGTGGTTGTTGATTTGTCCAAGATTGGGAAGAAAAATGCATTTCAGGTGTGCACACTACAGCACTACCACGACACACCGGTCAAAGATAATTCGTTGCATTTCGTGCTCGTCGTATGTTTGTTCATATGCTTTTTGTTTTTGGTTGTCTTAAGTTTTTACAATTTTTTCTCTATTTTTGGAACCAAAACAATGCAAATGGCTTCTGGTTTGTTTGTTTACTTTACACTTTTTGTGGGTTTCTGGTTTGTGATTTCTCACCTCCGTAGGGTTTAGGAGTTATGCCGCCTTGTTCGTTATCATCATTATCATCATCAACAGAGTGTTATGATCACAGTGGAGAAGCTTGTAATATTTATCGAATTTGTTTATTTCTCATCTTAAGGTCTCTCCCCTTTGTCGCATAGATTTTGCAAACATTTTATAACAAAAATTAAAAACCATCTCTAGTATACACACTCATCCACGAATAGTGTGCCGCGTATTCCGGGGGCAGTTGTTTGTAGACCGTGGAACGCCAGGGAACGTAAGGGGCTAAAGGGGAAAAACGGGGAGGGGGGAGGGGTTGTGGATGGACTTTGTGAGCAGAGCACAGCACACTGTCTGCTCACACTCACTTCACATTAAAATCTTCTATCTCTGCCACGATTTGTGGACTAACAGGATCAACAGCTATGGTCTACTACACCACACTACACATATGATCCTGTTCCACCTGGTTTAGTTTTTTTTTCTCATAACCTTTACTCTGGAAGAATATGTACCCTAGCTGCTGCCCTACAGTATCCAGCACTAGTTTTGCTTCGGATGTGGTACGGGTGCGGGTGGGGCAGGCTTGAAGCACTGAAGCAAAAATGCAGTATAGATGACGAACCCGAGACCGAGCGCGATCAGTGCGTACATGAAGATGTTCAGCTCCGGCTGCCGGAATCGGTTCTTGCGCAACCATTCGAGCACGTCCTGCTCGTCGTACATATCGCCCCGGTAGATGCTCGGGAAGCGCTTGCGGAAGTAGACGATCGCGGGCAGTTTGGTGACGCCCCATTTGCGTGCGTACCGTGGATCACCCATCTTGACGAACGTGATGTCGAGGTTGTCCGTTTCGCTGTCGATCAGTTCCAGCTTTTCCAGTACCGCTTCGCTTTCTTCGTGATCTTCTTCGACTGGAAGGGAGAAGCAAATTACGATTAGAAACGATCGCGTCCTAAAGCATACTGGAGCAGCATACACTTACAGAAGTAAACGGCCAAGAATTCGTTCTCGTCGAGCAGCTTGTTAAGCATCTTGCGGTTAACCTCCTCGATTTCGTTCTTGATCTCGAACACATCCTGCGACGTCAACCAGTTCATGACACGCTCGTGATCGTGCATGTCACCATCGTACAGCATCGGGATCTGTTTGCGGTAGTACACGAGCGATGGAATCGTCGTCACACCGTACTTGTGAGCCGCGTCCAGGCTGGCCACCTTGACGAAATCGATACCGTACAGATCCACCTCACCGTCGATCAGTTCGAGCTCCTCCAGGATATCGTCACACTCGGAGCAATCTTCATCGTCTGGAAAGATGGGAAGATAAGACTGTAAGCAACACAAACCGTACGAAGCAAGCGCGAGCAAGCAACTTACAGTAAAACACACACAGCAGTGGCGACTGTTCCATTAGACGGTCCAGCATACGCTCGTTGACTTCCTCGATCTCGTCCGCCAGCTCACGATTGTCATCGTCAACCAGCCACTCGAGCACGGACTGTTCGTTCTGCAGATCACCTTCGTAGATCAGTGGGTTACCGTTTCTGCCGAAAACAACATCCCAACATTAGCCAATGATCGTATCTTTAGATCTTAATATGTAGCATCCTACCTGAAGTACACCAGCGCCGGGAATGTCTTGATGGAATAGCGCTTCGCCAACTGGGGATCCTGAATCTTCACCATGTGTATACCGAACACGTCCAGCTCGTCGTCGATCACCTCCAAACCTTCCAGTATCTGATCGCAGATGTTGCAGTTGATCTTGTCTGTTGAAATATGTGAAACGACAGGATAACGGTTAGGCACAAGGACACGCAAGATGGTAGATGCAGCTGGGCGATAGGCACAACATCAAGGACAGTAAATTAGAGAGACACAGCAGGGGGTGCACAGGATAGAGAAAGAAGGAAGCGCTCACGAACGAGTGGAGAGAAACGAGAGAGGATAGATAGAGATAGTAGAGCGTATGAGCTAGACAGAACAAGGATAGCAATCGATTCTTCTATATTACACAGTTGGAAACGTTGTGGAGAACGCATTTTTTGTTTGTTTGTAGGGACGAACAGGTATATGAATAGGTAGCGCAACAGTAGGAAATCAAAAAAACACAGAGCACAGACATACTGCCGAAGAAGTTCATCCAGTGGAGCGAAAAACGTACACATTCCGGGCACACGGAAAGGAACAGAGTCGGCAAGAAGTCTCTTGCGCAAGCAGGTTTGTTTCGGTATTGCTTATTTTTAGAGCCAGCAAGTTGGATTTTTGGGCGATAGAAGCGTTTGAAGAAAAACCAATCACGGCGATATTTACAGTGAGAGAGCTATTAGAAGTAGTTGGTGTTGGGTGGTGGTAGAAGACATCTGTTGAAGGGGCTAAGCCATATATGTACATTGCAGGCAACAGGGTAGAACATAGCACATAGGAGAAAGAGGGGAAGTATTGTGAAGCCTGAACAGGTATTGAGAGAAACTATATACAGAAGTACACATGAGATCAGGGATGACCATAAATGGGGGGGGGGCTACAGCCGGCAGGGCAGCTTTGTTAAACAGCCAGGGAAAAGAGACGTTTGGAACAGAGAACGGGATATACTCCATTGAAGGCAGCGTTACACACGGAGGAATACGGACAGATAATAACCCGAACAGGGTTTAGACAACAAAGAGCAAGTTATAGGGGAGTTGGGACAGAAGTAAAGAACAAGTACAAACATCACAACAACAGCAAACAAACGCAGATCGGAACCATTGCTAAGATACCTGAAATTCCTTCCCGTGCAAATTCCTTTCGCTTGCGGATGTTTTCCGCAGAACAAAAACTTCGGCAGTACGAGGGTGATTTGGTTTTGTCTTTTTTTTTTTGGTTTTGCAGCCGTTGCAGTAATTAAGAGAGGGTGTGTATGGTGTGTATGGTAGTATGAGTAACAGTGCGTAACACAAAGTGCGTGTAGAAGTCGCCGGATGGTGCGCAATGAGGTAGAATTCGAAACGAAAACAAAGAAAACAACATGGACATGTTTTTGGAGGGTGCGCATGGTGCAATCGCGATAGGATCGCGCGTGGAATTCATTGTTGGTTGGTGCGATAAAAAGAAAAGAAGAAGAAATAACAAAAGAAAACCCATATTAGGAACGGTCGGTGCCACAAATGTGCTTGTTGGTTCCAGCAGCGAATGGGAAATGACAGGTGACACTATCGCTTCATTTGCGGTAATGTGTCGCAATTTTTCTGAGATAGTCGGAAGCAGTTTCACAACAACCGGATCGGGTGTGCGGAATGGATGGTGAAAAAATGAAGAGAGAGAGAACGGATGCAAAATTAACACGTGGCGGGCATGGGGGAACACTTACAGAAGTACACAGCCAGATACTGCGTTTCGTCCACCATCGATTCCAGCATGACGCGCGTTATCAGTTCGATACGATCTTCGGTCTTTTGCGTGATCAACCATTGTAGCACTTCCTCTTCTTCGTCCAAGGAACCTGATAGTAGGAGAGAGAAAGAGAGACCACGTTGCTAAAAGAGCTACAGAACCTCGGTCTTCGGATCTCGGCGGGTCTAACCTACCTTCAAACACATTCGGCACATTGTCCTCGAAGTACACCAGCACCGGATATTCGGTGATACCGTACTGTTCCGCGATCGAGAGATCATCCGTTTTGACAAACATAATGCCGTGGCGATCGCAATCGTCGTCGATGTTTTCCAGCGATTCCAGCACACCCGAACACTGCTCACATTCGTCCGTGTCTTGTGGTTGTGGTTTGTGATGGGAAAGACGAGTAGAACAATTTTCAATTAGTACCGATCGTAGAGAGACAGCGCATTACAAGAAATTCTTGGGAGAGAAATTTGAAAACAAACGTTAGCATGTGCAACAATTAAAGTGATTTCAAGGCACAACAGTATGGGAGAGGGTACACAACCGGGGCACGAAACAACGGAACGCTTATATCCAAAAGAAACATGCAACAGATAAGCCACCCGGCCAAGATGGGAATGATAGGAGCGCAGGGACAATTCTCCAGAATCCAGGGCAATTTTGGTACAGATTGTGAAGGAACAGAGTTGGGGAGTTATAGCAGCTATACCCTCCACGGATGACGGTGCCGCTGCTGCTGCTGCTGGGGGCGGTGTTGCTGGAACATCGCCATCTGCCGTAGAATCATCGGAAGCACCATCGTCTACTACCTCCGCCGATGATGCAGCATCTAGCATACCCTTACGTTCCTTCGCTTTGCGCTGCTTTTTAGCAGCCTTTGTAAAGCAAGCTTCACAAGTCGTTTTGTTCCCTAGATAAAGTGTGTCCGTTGGTGATGCCGGTGTAGGCAGGTTAACACAAAACAACACAGCGTGTTGGTGGCGGTGCAGAAAGTTTAGATAAAAGAGTTATCAACAGATTTGCATTAAATCGATGCAACCGTGTAAAGCAACCGTGTAGTATGTGCATGTGAGTTTTAAAGAGCGCAAACGTAAAATGGGTATACCCATTGATCACTTAGAAGTTTTTCGAACAGCAAATCCACCAGTGTACACTCGTGTCTCTACAGAAAAGTCATATTAGCACATTTTTTTTTGCGGGCACATAGTGTGTGTGCGTGTGTCAGTTCACGGTCCCTCACCAGCCGCAAACGTTTCATTCGTTTCAGGTTGGTTGGTGCAATTACTTACAGAAGTATACGGCCAGTGCGTTAGAGTCCTCGATAAGGCTCAACAGTTTCGAACCGTCCAGATCCTCGATAATGTCGCCACCGGGGTTCTTCTGCGTCATAAGCCAGTTCAAGATTTCGTCCTCGTCGTTTAGATCACCTGCAAGGTACGGAGGTGATCCAACTGTTCCCGAACGGTTCCCTGCATCAACTTACCTGCATAGATGACAGGTTCCTTTGACGATAGCTTGAAGAAAACGATACCGGGCAGCGCGTACACACCGAGCTCCTTGGCCATCTGTTTGTCGTCGATCTTGACGAAGTTGATGCCGGCACCGTCCGCCTCGTCATCGATGTGTTCGATTTCGGCCAGCACGCGTGGACACTGTTTGCAGTCGTCGCTATCTGGTACACCAGAATTAGTCACGGTGTTGTTAGTACTAGGTACGATCGTTTAGTGCAACTGCCAAAACATAACTTACAGAAAAACACCGCTAGATAGTCGGACGCCTGGCGAATCTTCTGGAACATCTTTCGGTTCACCTTTTCGATGTGGTCGGTCATCTCCATGTTGTGCGGATCGGTAAGCCAATCGAGTAGCTCCTCCTCGTCGTCGATATCGCCATCGTAGTTGATCGATTTACCCTTGCGGAAGTAGGTAACGCCCGGCGGGTTACGGAAGCCAAACTTCTTCGCCATCAACCGATCGCTGCACTTGACCAGCAGGATGCCATAGTCGGAGGCTTCGTCGTCGATCAGCTCGATGTGGCGCAGTATTTTGGGCGTGTCTGGATCATCCTCAATGTCTAGAAAGGACGTCCGAAGTAGTGCATAGTGATTGAGTCTAGTCTTTGCATGTGTGTGTGTCCCGGGCTGTGTAACTTACAGAATACTACCCCAAGGAAATCTTTGCTATCGATCAGGCTCAACAGTTCGTCCCGTTCCACCTCCTGGATGCTTTCGTCCGTCTTCTGTCCATGCATCCAATCCAGGACGTCGTATTCGTTCAGTAGGTCACCTGTGAAGAAGAAAACAAAACCCGCACCCCCACAGAATACCGACCACGTGTGTCCCCGAAAAAGAAAGAAAAGTAGTGTGAGTGACTCAGTTCAACCATTGGGGTTACGGTTCGCGGTACAAAGCGATACAGATAGTGATACAGATTCTAGTGCTGTACTATCTGTGTGTATGTGTGAGGCTAGAAATACTTACATCCTGCAGTGGGCTAATGTGAACTACAAAGTCGCTCGCTTGGCGCACGGCCATGTGTGTATAGTGTACAAAAAGATGGGTGCAAAGAGAGAGAGAGAGCGAATGCACAGCGAACAAAACGAAAGGGAAGAATACCGAAGAGATGTCACATTTCCTTACCCAAAACCGGACCAAAAACCGAACAGCAGCAGGATTCGTCCTCGCGCAACAAAGGGAACACATGCGTGGTAAACTACAGAAAACACGTGAAACTAATACAGTTTGTTTTGGTAATCTGGTTTCACTTTCTTTGTTTTCCATTTTCAGTAAAAGTTAAAGATAAAAAGGCACTTTTAACAATAGGGATGATGCTTGTTTTTTCTCGATCCTCGATTTTTTTCGATCCATTCTTAGTACTTTTCTTGCTTCTCCTTCCTTTCTTTGTTTGCTTGACATGTTTGTATTTCTCTGGTTTCGTTTACATACATATAAAAGAAAAAAAATCTTTCACTTCACCTTCTTCTTTGACAGTTTCTAACTGAGATTGTTGCGTTTGTTTATCCACTTCTTTGCCTTCGTTCTTGCTTTTTTCCTTCTTTGATTATTCATTTGCTCTTGTTGCTGTTATTTAGAAATAGTTCTAGTCTTCTTCTTCTTCGTTGAACACACTTTAACAGGTTTTTGCTCGTGTTGTAGTTCTTTTGTTTGAGGTTTTATGTACTTGCGTTGTGCATAAGTTCATCTCGTTTGTTCGTCTTAACTAGCCCCCCCTCCCCGTCTCGTTCACATTTTACGATTGTTGTCTTTCTCGTCTGACTAGACTTGTTGCATTCTTTGAAAGTTTGACAACCTTTGTTTTTTTTTTGTAGCAAGTTAGCGTTATGCAAATTTGTTCGTTTATAATTTTCTTTTTTTTTTCTCGAAACGAGTCTCAAAACCACAAAATCACAGAAAAAATAGCAGCCATTTCTTAACCATTTTTAAGGTTATTTGTTCGACACACAAATCGAACGGTTCCGAGACAGAAATGGAAAAGCGTTTTTCCACGGTAGAATCGTTTCCTATATTTTTTCCTTCCTATTTGGCAGTTTCGATTGCGCATTGTTAGTAAATAGCTGTCGCGTAAGCAGATGCCATGTTTTGTTTTTCGTCTAAAAGAACGATACTTCTCGCCTTGCCTTTGCTTGTTTTCCTTGTGTCTACCTTTGCTGTGTGTATCTTAAGACTGATCCTGCCCTAGGTTGCAGGATGGCCTTGTCTCGCGATAGAGATAGAAGTTTAAAATGTTTAAAATAAAAAACAAAAACATGTGCACACAAACATAGTGTCCTTACAAAAAAAAAAAATCATCTAAAATTGCGTGCAAAACTCGTGAAAAAGTTAAATAGTTTCTTAAAAAAACAAAGAGTAACAAAACGGTTAAAAAAATGAAGAGCTTCGTAACACAGTTTCAGTGCGAGTTGCGAGTGTAATGGTGAGATTTTTCAGCCCATTGTGTACTAACTAATCTCTCACCAAATGTTGCTTTTGTTTTAGGTGCAAACATCCTTATAATGGTGCAAAGTGCAGAGTAAAGTTTACAAAGTGCATCTTTAGACAGTCTGCCTCCATGCGAATGGGTAATGTTCCCATACAGAACAATACGTAAATAAAGTTACTATACTCTATCGACAAACACGTGTTGCAGTCTATGTTGAGCGAAAAAACAGTTGCGAAACAAATGAAACAACAACGAAAGAGAGCGAGATGTATATTATATGTACGTGTATATAAATAACGATAATAACAACCACGAGCGCGCGCGCTTACTTGCATCGAGAAGCACGTGACAATCTAAAAGTACATGCGGAAATAGTAATAGACGTAGTAGACGTAATAGTAGTAGTAGTAGTAGTAGTAGCAGTAATAGTACTGTTTTGTTTGGTTTTGCTTTGTTTTTTTTCCTAAATTCGTGCGAGGTTTCATGTCAAAATGTGCATTCGTTTGCGATGTTGTTTGCAGTTGTGTGTTACAATCATTTTTTTTTTTATATAAAGTAACGTGCAGTATTTCTACAAAAAAAAGTCTGCGACTGCGTGTGCCATTCTGTCGAGGTTTTTGTTAGTCCGTTTCGTCACTACACAAATCGTAAACAGCAGCGTGTAGTGTGTTGGTGAAGCGTGCAGCGTCTATATGACAGACACACACCGGGTCCGTACATCTCAGTCTAGTGCGAAGCGCGATAGATTTGAGAGCAAAATGTGTGTATATGTGTGTGTGTTTTTTTTGGTTCATTTTTATGCTTTTTCTTCTTACTTATTATACAAAATTATACGCAAAAAAAATCATTTCCCATCCTTCTTCTTTGAAAGTTTTGTTTCTTCTTTTTTGCTACTGTTTGCTGTTCTGTTTGCTTGATATTCTTACTTCCTTGCTTTTTACTTTCTTGTTTTAGTTTTTCAACTTTTCATTTCATTTTTTTCGGTGTTTCTGTTTTCTTTTTGTAGCTTTGTTGTCTTCCACTATATACAATTGTATTTAAAAAAAAATATTTCTCACCTTCCTCTTTACTTTTCTTTTGCACACTGGGAAATTCGTTTGACAACTTGTTTGTTAATTTACGTCATAGTTATACCATCTGTTTTTTTTTTTCTTAAGTACTGTATGCTGTCAAAATCTACTTGCTCTCCATTACTCAACCCCCTACCAACATCTACTAAAGTTTAGAGAAGTTAACCGTCTCTTTCCTATTTGCGCGGGACATTACAAAAGGGATGCGGCTTTATGGTCGACTTTGCCCCAACACAGGAAGGGCACACGGTATATATTCCGTACTACTAGGCTGCCTTTAAGCTAGATGCAAATATCAATAAGAGAAAACAACATGAGAAATGAGCATGTTTTCGCACACAGTACGGAAAAGGGATGACAGACAGTGTTAAAGAAGGCGAAAAACTCGTATGTAGAAGGGAGGAAAATTCCAGTACGCACACACTAGGAAAGAGACGGTTCCTGGAGGGGTCATTAATGGTCACAGCAAAAGGTGTGCTTCCGGGTGTTTGTGTGTGTGTGTTGTTTGCGGATTCGAAACAAACCTGGAGCATTCTTTTTTTTCCTAAGTGAGTAATGGATGGATAGGTGGATGGGTAAAATTTTGACAGCACTGTACAATTTCGATATTCGTGTCCTACATGTAGGATGTTTCCTCCCCTTAGGGTTTGGGATTACTTTCAGACAGACAGACACAGTGAGAGAGATATATATATATAGAGATGGAACTGACTGACTGACTGACTGTAACGGAAGGTGGGATCGCCGTATAAGGTCCGGACGAGGGCGAACGTTGGTACGATGTGGGCTATGGGTATGGGGTTACGAATGTCCCGAAAAATGGGCCTTAACTTCCCTCCTGGGAGGGTTCGCTTTAGGTTCAGTGTTCGGTTCGGAACCGGTTTACCACCATCCGAGCTTACCGAACAGTCCATCATCGTCATCGTCACCGTCGTCGTCCTTGGCGTCCTTTTTACCTTTGCCCGACGACTTGCTGCCCGCTGACTTGCTGCCCGACTTGCTGGCCTTCTTCAGATCGAGCTGCTGACGTTCCTGGGCCGCTTTCTTCTCCTTGGCGGCGGCTGCCGTTGCATCCGCCACATCGGACAGCTTCTTCTGCCGGAACGCGAACTGACTTTCCGCCTCGTCACTGTCCCGGCGGCTGATCTTCTGTGCGGCCATCTGCGTTACGCGGGTATTCTTCTCGACCTTGGCCGGGCAACACCGGAACGAGTCGTCCTCCTTGGCGGTGGATTTTTTGTCCCGCTTTGTAACACGACCGGCGTGTCCCAGTCCAACGTAGAAACATTCGTCATCTGTGTGTTATACAAAAAACATTTTGTCAGATTTAGTGAATCCTAAGTTCAATTTTGCTTATCGGTTTTGCGGTTTGTTTTTTTTTAATATTGCAAACGATCGTTTATGGTTTTTTTTGCTGGGCGGGCAGTGATTTAACAAAAAATACTTATTAAAACGATAGAAGAAGAAAAAAAAACAGACGTGGGAAAGAGCATTAAAACAGGGATAACATTCATTCAACATTTTCAACAGCGGGGTGTTATCATGTAGGGGCCGGGGCTTTACTTTGTCAACACTCATCTCGAAAGCAAACGATTGTAGCTTTACTCGCGATCTACTGACATTCCTCTGCTCTGATTACACTATCCGCCATATTGTTTATCTATTGCTTTCTATTTTTGAAGCAGACACTGTCGGCTACTAGCTGTCATTCGTCTGTTGTTTTGAATGGCAAATTGGAAAATGTTTGCCCACAAGAGCCCAATAAAGCGCATGCGGCATCACAAATAGGCAGCGATCGATAGTCGGATCGGAGCAGCGTAGTGGTGCATAAAACAAAACCGAACTTACAGGTAAAAATTAAACACATAAAGGGAGCAAAACTATAGGCAAGCGTAACAATAGACGCAGTGAACTATCGTTATCCAAATGTCAAACGGGTTGTCAAATCTCTACTTGTACCATCTGTCGGACCTGCTTTGACATTTCATTTGCACGATCGCATCTACGTGACGCTACTACGGGGCTGTGTGCGGTTACAGTAGTACAACCCTTTACAAAGCGACTTCGTAAACGAATAGACACGACTTTAAAGAAACCGAACCGAATGCTTTCCGGATAACGTGCGCAAATTTTGTTTGCTAACCGACGACTGCCAACATACTCCCGTACTACTCTAATAAGGGGGGGTCCTCTTCTTTCGTTGAATCCGTTTCCTGGGTGTTCTTTTTCTTTTTTTTTTTTTGGAGATGCCCCGGAAGCAGCTAATTGATATGAATTAACTGACAAAATGTTTTTTGTAAACAAAACCAAATCACTACAAACAAACATTTCTACATTGTTACTTTTGACGCGCGGTGTGTGTATGTGTTTTTGGTTTAGTTTTCTTTTCTTCTGCTTGGTGTGTGTACCATTTTAGGTTAACTTTTTGTTTGATTTCAACGTAGCTTTTACGTGTCGTTGGTTGTACATTTTCCTTGCTTAAATGTTTGTTTGGAAAGGAAAAGTGCACTAAGAATAGTAGGATCTATCGAAGCATTCTCTGGATATGGCCACGTGCTTGTTTGTTGCACACTTGATTGCTATGGACAAGCAGACAAGATTATTTTGTGACGCAGTGTGACACATCGGATCCCGGTTGATGTGGCAGGTTTATAGAGCGATCGTTGCTAGTTGGCCATATCGCGCAGTATGATGATGATCGGCATAATATTTGCTTTCCCGGGATTCGGCGACCACATCCCAAAATAATCTCCTCTGCTGTATACGCTTGCTCAAGTCCGTGTTCGGTAACTGTAGCAGTGGCCATTCCTAAAAAAATACAGTTGAACTTCATTAGCGTGTCAACACGATTATAGAATTGCGCATACGGATAACCAATACAGTCTGTACAATTATTTTAAGATTAAACTCTAGATCTCTTACAGTGAAGTTGCATGTTTTTCGCCCATATGCCTTGCGAATCCACTTTGCGCTGTTCGGTTTTGTTTGCGATTCTGTGTTCTGATGGAAGGATACTCGCGTACGAGCAGCTACAAGGAAATCAAGTACTCGTTAACAACATACACAGTATGAAAACCGAGACGGATAGATACACAGCAGATGAGCAGCAGGCCATGGATAGACAATTTGCAACAAGGTGAAGAAAACCCTTGGGCGGATAAACATTGTGTCAGCTATCTGTCAACGACATATCAATTTCTGCCTCCGAAATACTCCGTGTTCCCATTCCGAAACAAGTGTTGTAGGCAAAGGTTCACTTCAAGCCCCGAACCAATACAGTGGCGATGGGATTAATGGTGGAACAAAAGGTGAATAAAGGTGGGATAGTGTAATAGAACAGTGACGCAAATGAGTGAAACACATCACACAACACTCAACACACTTGCACACAAACCCACACACACACACACACAATCTATTGTGCCGTTGAACGATCGAGGGGACGGACTGTACCAGATGCCGTGAACAAATCGTTCGAAATGTGAAATGGAAGTATGGCTAAGGAATAATGTTGCACTAGCTAATGATGCAAAAACAAGCAAGCAAACAGGCATCTGAAACCCGCAGATTTTTTTTGGGGTGAACGAACGCTTGGTTTGGTAATGATTGTGGTACGAAATTTGGTTTTTGCTTCGGCTTTCGCTCTTCTACTGCTGCTGTACACTACGGGTTGATGTAGTTCGAAAGACTTTGAGAGCTGGTTTTTCTATTCGTAGCGGAACGGTAGAAGGAAGTATGACACCTCTTGTACAACATCCTGTGTATAGATAACACGCACACACACACACAAACACACACGGTCGGTTCCTACCGACCAATCAAAAACCTACGATCAACGATTAGCGCAGCCGTCAAACCGAAAGAGTCGTCGCGACAGTAAACGGGAGCGAAGAAGGTACGCTTTGTTAATGGTGCATAGATTGGTTTGTGAGGTTATGTGCAGACAGCAGAGAGAAGGTCGAAGCCTGTGTACCAACGCCTCCGATAGGTAAACTACTACTACTCCTCGATGGCAATCTCCGGTCGTGAGTTAGCATTAGCTACGTATACCGTGTACACATATGTACAAAGACTAAAACACGCACAGCAACACGGACACTAAGGATAGATACAGCTTGCAGCTATGTATGTACTAGAGCTGTTACAGAGAGACAGATAGAGAGAGCGATAGATGGTAGATAGAGAAGAGGGATCAGTGCGAACCACTGAGCCTACAGAAGGCATACTACGGAAATAGGTACACGACAGCAAAATTACTACAAGACACAACAGTTAGGGTTAGAAGGTGCTAGGCGCTACAACTGAGCAACACGGTCTGCTACACAGGAGGAGCAGTGGCGAAGGAGCAGAATCAAACTACCTTCGTCATCATCATCATCATCATCATCATCGTCATGATCGACAGCTCGGGCCGGCTGCTTTTTAGCGGCCACCTTGGTGGGTTTCGGTTCGGGTTTGCTGCTACTAGGCTTGGCAGATTTACTGGATGGTGGGGCCGCCGGGGTGGACTTGGACTTGGTGGTGGTAGTGGTGGTGGAGCCCGCTTTACCCTTCGTGTCCTTCGTGCCACCGGTTGATTTACCCTGGCCGGGCGGTTTCGGTTGCTCTACTGCATCGAGCCGCGGGATGGGCTTAAGTTTCTTGCCACCGGATCGTTTCTTGTCGATACGATCCTCCCGTTCGAGCTCCTCCACATCGTCCGTGTAACGCTTGCGGAGTTTCGGTTTCGGTAGCTTATTGTCTGGAAGAATATGAATGGTTGGGAAGGCGGTGGTGGTGGTGGTGGTGATGGGAGCACGGAGAGAAAGGAAATTGGAATTGAAAAACTATGGTCATGGTTGCGTTGCGCATGTTGGTTACTTATACACTATGGAAACATCGAGGTAGACAACGGTGTACGACGACCAAACGAGTAAAATGCACAGTAATATAAGGTACAGCCGGTATACAACGACGAGGACAGTACGGTACACCTAGCTACATCGAATCGGTTACAGCTGAGTACATCGAGTTTAGTATACATCGTATAGAGAGGGGGAGCCCTCGGCCGCTCTAGACCAGATTGTGGATCCAATTGACGCACAAGCGTTCGTTCGTGCGCTCTGACTAGGGAGACGGGTTAGGGAGTAGTGGACATGGACAGGCTCTCGATCGATCGACGAGGCAATGCAAGATCTCTTTTTTAACTACGTGTTGTAATTGCGATTGTGAGGTGGCCAAACAACATGACCAAACTTTACTCATAGAGCCTGCATGCGACAGAATAGTCTGCCTAGAGGGGGTTGTACTGCATCTAACACCGATTGTAGCTAAAATGCGACTCTGCACTACGCTAATGGTGGCCAATATTAATTACCAAAAACCAAAAAAAAACTTCAATTAGGCATTGCTAGTGAAGAGGCTAACTGATAGATAGGGAGTAGGAGGGAACATAAGGAGAGCTTTCTAAGGTGCCACCTAGCGTCATTAGATTAGAACAACAACACGGTTCGACTACGGGCGGAGCGCTACGCTGCAGTAACACCGAAACACTAGTGCACGATACGAAACCATGGTGATGACAGCCCATCAAAACGAACAAGACTCATGCGGTTTGCTTTTGCTGCCCTCTTCCTTTGCTGTGGACGCTGACGGCGGCGCGTTACCTAGCCTGGTGGACAACGAATGCGGTGAGCCTGGGACGACGGTAGATGGACGCAAAATGGAACGTTCCGGTACCCCGGAACGGGCACGTGCTTCCGCCAGAAGTAGTGCCTGGCGGGCTTCCTCCTCCGGATCGGAAAACACAACCGGGACGCGTTCCCGCGTCAAGCCGTACTTCTGCTTGATATCGTACCTTCCTGCGCGGATAGGATAAGGTATCAGATCACGTGACGTGACAATGGCGGTGGACATGATATGGATGGTAAGCGAGCAATTCGAAAAAAACGGTAGCAATGATATGCGGAGAGATGAGCAAGCAGTGTCGCGAACCGGGAGTGTAACTAGCTGTTGTGTTTTAGATTGATCGTACTCTCTTGTATCTCTCGTCTGGTCTGTATGGAATGTACTGTCAGGAATGTCACAAAAAAATTGAAAGCAAATGCACCAATCATCGTTTGGCTTTAATGTAGCAGCATGATCAACTGGTGGCAAACTCAAGTAACAAGATGTCTGTAATTCTTAGCGTCAGGAACACGTTGTACACGGCATGGAATGCTATATTTGAGGCAGGTGAAGGCTGTTCAATGTCGAAGAACAACGGTACAAAAACAAAAATCAAGAGAAGTAACAGAAACAGAACACTGGGCAGAGGTAAAACAAAACAAAAATATGACGATAGCACGATATGGAAACACAACGACCAACGGTTTGGGATGTCAAGAAATGTGGGTAAAAATAGCGTAAATGTCCGAGGTCTTCAACCCCTTGGCGGACACTATCCAGCGCTAACTTATGCAACTAGGTACACAATTCCGTTCTTACTTTTGTGATCAATTAGCCACTGCAAGATGCGTTTTTCGTTCTTGAGATTACCTGCGAAAAAAGGGGAAAAGAAAATGAAACATAGAAAACGAAGGAAGGAAAAGGAGCACAGGATCAGGGGAAAAACGGTTTGAAGGATAGCAGTAGATCAAATGGGTGGACAGCTGACCAGTTGGTCGTGAAACGCAATCAGCGCACTACGGAAGCGATCCATACCATCGTACATAATCGGGACACCGGTTTCGTAATACACAAGGGCCGGGAACGAGAAGATTCCGATCTCGTGGGCCAGCTTCTCATCGTTGGCCTTCACAAACTGGATGTGGTGTTTGTCCGTGTCGTCGTCGATGGTTTCCAGCTTCTCGAGAATTTTGGGGCACGTTTCACAGTCGTCATCGTCTGTCGGGAATAGGGAGAGTGAGCATTTTCGCAACGGAAGATTGTCTGACCGTACACGACCACTTACAGAACAGGACAGCCAAATGTTCGACCTCGTTAACCAACACTTGCAGCGTTTTGCGATCGACCGATTCGATGATCTCGGGCTTGGTGTTGTACTGCTCCAGCACCCACTCGAGGATCTCTTCCTCCTTCATCATATCGCCGGTGTAGATCGTGCGGAACTTGTTACGGTAGAAGACCAGTGCGGGCAGGTTCTCGAGATCGTACTCCTTGTCGATGTCATCGTCGGACGTCTTGACGAAATCGATGTCCTTCTCCTCGCACTCATCATCAATGTTCTCCAGCTCGGCAATGATCTTCTGGGCCTTCTTGTCGTCATCGTGGTCTGTGGGCAGGAAGGGATGGTAAGTTCGAAACGTTGACTAACTCGCGTAGCCATTGGTGTCGCACACTTACAGAAGAACACAACAATGTGCTCATTTTCCGACAGAATCTTTTCCAGCATCTTGATGTTGACCTCCTCAATCTTGCCGGGAATTTCGAGCGTTTCCTCATCGGTCAACCAGGCCAGCACCTCATCCTCGTCGTTCAAATCACCCGAGAAGATCAGTGGGTCCTTGTTGCGGAAGAACACCAGCGACGGAATATTCTTGATGTTGTATTTCTTGGCAGTGACTGAAAGTGAGCCAACGCGGGGTATGATTAGCACGCGAGCCATCGTTCCACACGATCGACATCACACTTACCCATATCCTCGGTAGTGACAAAGATGATACCGGCTTCGTCCAGCTCATCGTCGATGTTTTCGAGATCGTCCAGAATTTTGTCACACTTCTCGCCCTCCTCGCACGCACCGCTAAAGTACACGCACACGTACTCGTGATCCTCGATCAGGTCCTGCAGTATCTCGTCCGTCACCTCCTCGATGGTGGCCGAGTACTTCTGCAGCTTGAGCCATTCGAGCACTTCCTCCTCGTTCATGAGATCACCCTCGTAGATGGCGGGGATCTCGTTCTCGAAGTAAACCAGCGCTGGCAGATGATCGAGACCGTACTCGCGCGCTTCCTCAGCATTGTCAAGACGGGCAATGACGATCTCTTCCTTTTCCAGCTCGTCGTCGATGTTTTCCAGCTCGTTCAGCACACGGATGTCCTGCTTGTCGTCTTTGTCGTCTGGTAGAACGCAGGCAACGTTTCAATAGGTTAGTATGGAAGTTGAGCGAAAGCGTATGTGAACATCCTGGACTACTTACAGAAGATGATGGCAACGTGGTCGTACATCTGCATCAGCTTGTCCTTCATCTCGTCGGTGATTTCGGGGATTTCGGAGTGACGCTTCTGGTGTACCAACCAGCCGAGCAGTTCCTCCTCCTTCAGCAGATCACCTTCGTAGATGTGTGGAATACCGCGTTCGAACAGAATCTAAGCGAAAGAAAAACAAAGGGATATAACTTGACCTGGTCTTTGCTACGTATAATGCACCATACCATGGTAGGCAATTCCTCAATGCCCCACTCCTTGGCTTCGTTATCATCGTCGATCTTGACAAAAGCGATATCGTTCTGGTCGCACTCGTCATCAATGTTTTCCAACTCGGCCAGCACCTTCTGCGACGTCTTGGAGTCCTTGTCGTAGAACAGTACCGCAACATGCTGCATCTTTTCGATGATCATGTCCAGCATCTCGTCGGTAACATCCTCGATTTCGTCGCTGCTCGTTTGGCGCTCCAACCATTCGAGCACATCCTCCTCCTGCTCCAGGCTGCCCTCGTACACGGTCGGAATGCCCTGCTCGAAGTACACCAGCTTCGGGAACTTGGTGACACCGTAGTCCTTCGCCTCCTCGATATCATCCATCTTGACAAAGTTGATACCGAGCTGATCGCATTCATCGTCGATGTTTTCCAGCTCGTTCAGTACCTTTTCCGATTTCTTGTCATTGTTGTCATCTAGGTGCGAGATGATAATGGAAAGCGTTCAGTTATTGCAAAACAATAGCTTTCGAAATCGGAGAGCAGAATCCCGCCTTACTTACAGAACAAAACGGCGATCGATTTGCCTTCCTTGATAAGTTTGTCCAGCATCTCATCGGTAACATCCTCGATTTCGTCCTTTTCCAGCTGAGACAGCAGCCACTCGAGGATCTCCTCCTCATCGGAAAGATCGTCATCGTACACGTTGGGGATCTGCTTCTCAAAGTACACGATCGCTGGGACCTATACACGTATGGCGGAGAGGTGCAGAGTTCGGGTAAGCTTGTTCATTACATAGCGCTGACATAGGTGTGACATAAAACAGTTAACCGCTGTACGGATAAACAAAAACTCATCTTCGAAATCGCATACCGATTAGCAAGGTGGCCGATCGCACACAGCCGATACTGGGCGGGTGGCACTATAAATATAACACCGGCTGACGATACCCGCACGGTATCAGCAGCTACGGTCGGGACGGTTCGTTAATTTCAAGTGGGTTTTCTAATTTTAACCACCATAAAGCACTCCGGCCATTACCGGACGGACAGACACACGCGCACGATCGTGTAATGGTGATCCTGCGTCATAGTGACGGCGGCGAGGCTGATTTGTGAACGTCTGTTGTCTTACCTCATCGATGCCGTACTCCTTCGAAACCTTCGGGTCGTCGATCCGCACGAACTGGATACCGTGCTTGGCGCAGTCATCGTCGATGTTTTCCAGCTCCTGCAGCACCGATTCCGACTCTTCATCTTCGTCGTCGACTACCGAGAAGGAGAGCGTGATGATTAATGTTTAACGATGGTGGCACGGATCTCAAGGTTGGATCCAGCTCACGCAGCTAGAAAACGGGAGAACAACACTTACAGAACAGCACGACCAGATTGTCGATGTTTTGGATTAGAGTTTTGAGCGTTTTGGCGTTGACCTCCTCGATGACATCATCATCGTCACCGGTGGCCTTGTTCTCTACCAGCCATTCTAGCACGTCCTCCTCACGCTGCAGTTCGTCTGTAATTTTGAGGGATACAAAATTGCCATTTCGTTCATCTGAACCACGCTCGTAAACGATCGGAGTCTGGTGGCGATAGTAGACGAGCTTTGGCAGTGGGCCCAGATTGTACTCCTCAGCCAGATCTTCATCGTGGATCTTCACGAATCCGATGTCAAGCTGGTCCGCTTCGTCGTCGATGTTTTCCAGCTCCTGTAGGGCCTTGATGCACTTCTTACATTCCGGCTTGTCTGGAGGGAGGGTACAGCACAATGGGAATTAGCTTCACGACTTCTTTTAATAATAAATGATAGGTTGGCAGGACGGCAAACATGGTATGCCATATTGGAAGATGGGATGGAAGGTGGGAAAGTACACCACACCAGGGATGCTAATGTACATAACCTCAACATCATCTGAGGGATCTACAAATTTAGTAACGGTCCTGTGCATGCATGCAGATAGTATGTTAGCGGAGCATCTCTTTTCATTGTACACCGAAGAAAAGAAACATTAATGTTGATGTTCCCATCGAAACGAAAGCAATCAAAATGACAACACACACACACAAACACACAAAACATAATTTTTAGCACCAACTGCAGACTAACAGCAACACAATCTAGACATTAACCTACCAAAAAAAAAAGCAAGCAAGACTTAGAGAAGAGCACACAAAACGGCGTAAACAAATAAACAAACAGCTGGCCAGGGACAAATGAAGCGAGC
The DNA here is from genome assembly GCA_002091835.1 of Anopheles maculatus. Lineage (NCBI taxonomy): Eukaryota > Metazoa > Arthropoda > Insecta > Diptera > Culicidae > Anopheles > Anopheles maculatus. The sequence goes on from KZ062750.1 coordinate 94,968, forward strand.
TAAGAAACCACCTACAGGATGGTTGGCGTGGTTGGTGAGGATCAATGGTGCAAAAAGTAGGAAAACAGATCCACTTCTGCTGGTGTGCTCGGGGAGTACAAAACGAACTTCCACTAGATGGCGCTCGACGCCTGGTAACGATCGGGTTGTAGTGAAGATTAAAAATAATCCTCCCGTGCTCCATAATGCATGTGATGTAATTTCAAACCCGGGTTGTACACTGGGCGCTTCCTAACAGCCGAAGAGTACGGATAAGGCGGGTGGGTTTTCCTTTCATATTCCGAAAGGTTAGCGCATGGAGTGCGTAGGAGCTTCCGAATGTTTACGCAAGGTAACACCTACGCTCGACCTGCCCATCGTTTCGCTCAACGCTTCAACATGTGTTACGTTCGGTACGAAAAATCGTTCGTTTGGTGCTTTGCCACCTACGGAAAAGTGCATGTTTGCTTTAATATCATCGTTAACTGTTAACTGGATCGAGCGCGGCGGCAAAACGAGAGCGAAACGGCCTTTGATATGCGGTGCAAATTGGTTGGCCGTACTCGCTTATGGCACCCTCAATGTGATCGGTTGATCCTGCCGACTTTGTGCGTACTTTGCTGCCAATTCTAGGTTCTCGTGTAGGTTCGTTCGTAGGGTCGTTAGGAGTATATCGAACATCAAAGCATGCGAAATTTGTGGAGGATATTTTAAAGCAATCCAACACTCAGATTTGAACCTGAGAGATTGGAAATTTGAGCAAAGTTTACCTATTGTGAATCATTCATCTTAATCACATTAAATTGCCTCAAACTACCCTAAAGTATACTACACATATCGTACTGAAAAAATGGCAAAAAAATTGTGTGGAACACGATCGGCACAAGGGCCGTAAAGCCGTTGATGATAAAAATAGTCGATGAGTATATCCCGTGTGCAGACAAAACATGCTGCACGGCCAGCAAACTATATCCACCCCGATGTACCCGGGTACGCGTTGAGTGATATGCTTTTGCTCTAATGAAACAAAGTTTTTCTTATTGTGAGTCATTATTTTTTTCCCCGTGTGTGTATTCTGCGTCTTAATGAGTGAAAGATCGGCTTCGTTATGAGTGGTGTGAGTAACAGATTGCCTTTCCGGATCAAAAGAATCATATTTTGCTCACATTCTTCACCCAAGTTATTATTATGTTGAAGGATGGATGGTATTACGTTTCTACATTGTATTGTATCCTTTAGACGATAGGGCAATAGAACGATCGTAGTGCTTCGCATCGAATGCATCAGTTCCGTCAAATGATGCGTTAGTTCTCGGACTCGGACCCGATACAGTGGCTAATAATAATCCCATACGCTTCACTGTGTCTCACAGCATGTGAGTGTTGTGAACTAAAATTAAATCCCCAAGATTCGGTGAAGAACGTCTGGAGAACGTCGACGTTACCTGTCGCACTGTCACGCACAGCTATTCGAGGGCGTACGACGTATGTCACCTTCGGTTAACCGTGACTCACTTCTCGCTGTTATGTGAGACCTTGAGCTATTAAGTGCCGATCGTAAACGATTTTCCTGTAGGTTAGTGTAGGTCTTCTTCACAAAATCGTTCACCAAGGTGACTCCGCGTCCAAAATGCTTCTCGCCAGCTTAGGCAGCTGATCGCGAGAATCGTTTGTTGTTTTTCGTTCGGGGTCGTTTTCGGTCTGAACGCTGTAACTGCTCAATATGGGGTCCAACATTTGTGGGTGAAGCTATACGGCAGTTGAACGATCGCAGTAAATTTAATTGTTTATTTATTTATTTTGCTCAAACTGCAGCGACCACTGCTAAGCAGTCTGAAGTTGACCGGGAAAAGCACCATGCACATCACATAAAGATGCCAGCGTTGTGTTAGTTGGTTAAGTAATGAGCTTAGGTAATAGATTTAGTGGAAGTGAATTTTGGAAGAATGATCGATTCTCTTTCGAACGTTTGCATTTGTTTACTATAAGTACACAGTGGGAACAACTTTTCGCAAAACGAGGCAATAAAGAACAAACTAAATTTTGCTTTCCTTCTGTGGAAAACTGTTCCGATGTTGAGGATGAATTTATAAAACAACTTAACAAACAAAGAAAACATCATCATGAACAAAGATGTGAAGCACAGGGACAGAACAGTAACGAACGAAAAAGAAACACACAAATCAACAAAGAACAGTAGATAAGGCATAGTAAGCAAAACGTATCCAAGTAGCCAAATTGTCCCATTGTACTGTTACCAGGTGGAGAAAAAGACAGAGAGTGACAGAGAGCGTAGCAACAAACAGGCGAACAGGAAAAGTAGAATTAAAATACACAAAAAAAAAACAGAGAACCAAATTAAAACGATTCGAAGGATAAAAAATTGATGGGAAAACAGGAGGAAAAAAGGCAGCAGCAAAAACATGGTGCCAGATTCGGTTCTTCAACGAGAATAGCACATTAGAGGGTACGCGAGTATCAGGAGACGTTACGCTTTTGTTTTTGACTTACTGTTGTTTCCGGGTGGGCAGTTTTCGTGATCAGTGCCTACGGGGGAGTTTTTGTTTTTTGCACGGAACATTCGCACAATTGGGACGATTTTGTATTTGTTTCGGGAATCCGTGCATTACATTTATTTTACAGTTAATTGTTTGTTCGTTTAAAATGTTGGTGCACGCGTTGGTAGTTTGTGCAGTTTAAACGGTACGAGATTTCATATTTTCCATTATATTTTTTATATCCGATATTGAACAGACGGTCGAGGTGTGCATGAAGAGAGGTGCATAAAAGTGGCAATCGGACACACACGAACACACACGGCATGAAAAGATGCAAATAGAAATTCACACACGATGTGAAAGTTAGAAGAAAGGAGAAGAAAAAAGAAGAAAACACCATAAGAACATGTACTTTTTACAGATAAGAAAAACAAAACGATTTAAAATAGAGCCAATCACTTCCGCGAACACATCCCCAACACGTTATATACTGTGCGAATGATCGTTTTCTTCAACTATGCCAAGGCACGAAATTCAAGAACCGAGAAAATGAACCGAAGAATGCGAACGCGAACTAGCGCCCAACGGCCAAAGTTAAATTGTGCGCGGAAGAGAACACTTGTATGAGCAAAACATGAATTTAGTAAGCGCACGGAAATGTACATCACGCTGATGAGATATTTATAGGCCGGGTGCGCCATCCACATAAACTGTACAGCATTAATCACGGGCGAAAACGGCGATGAAAGTGATTACGGGCATTACGGGCGAACCCGAATGGTTTGGATCGGACGGTGCGCGAGCTACTACCGCTACAGGGTAGCCAGCAGTAGTAGCCGCAAGTGAAATGGTTGATAAGAGTGCTTGCAAAACGGTGAACAATATACAGCACAAGCGGCGGCGACAAGGAAGATCGTCACGACACGGCAATCGGATCGTTTCTGGCTGCTGCTGCTACTGCTGCTGCTGCTGCTGCTTCCCAAAAAACTGTGTTCCGTACACTGTACACGGGGTGTGTTAATTTATCAGATGAAACGGTGCAATCGTGTGATGAACCATATTGTACAATGTGATGAAATGTGCTAGCTGTTTGAAACGTTTTTCACAACATACCGAAATACTGATGCAACAACAAAGCACCACAACAGAAAACCAGAAGAAAGAAGTGATGAAGTGATGTAGTGACAGCAAAAACCAACACTAGAAAAGGGAAGTGATTGCGAACAAAATGGTGCATATGTTCAACTGTGTACAGGAGTGTCCGTTTGTGAGCAGAGGAGATACTGTGGCATCACAAGAAAAAAACTCGAAAAGAACACAGAAACAAACTATACAGCTTCCAAACTACGGCTTCAAAAGAAGCGAGCCATAAACCATAAACCGCATGTGCCGCAGCTACGCAGGTAACAAGATACATTTAATTGCTTTCTCTCATTTTGATTTGCTATACAGAATAATGATAGAAAAAAAATGTGACCACACAGACACACGCAAACACACACACACACTTACAGAACAGTACCGCAACGTAGTCGGAGTCTTCGATGATCTTGGACAGAATTCTGGCATTCACTTCCTCGATCCGGTCGGGCAGATCCATCGCTTCGAGCGAGGTAAGAAAGTCGAGCACACCGGCCTCATCCATAAGATCGCCCTCGTAGATGATCGGTTCCTTCTCCCTGGGGAAGAGAGATTAAGCGTGTTTGTTAGTTGGGCCACACCACACCGATTAGCCACCGTTGCCACCATCGTTACCTGAAGTAGGTGAGTGCCGGGAACTTGGTGATGCCATACTGTTTCGCGAGTCGTTTGTCGTTGATTTTCACAAAGTCGACACCGAACGAATCGGTATCATCGTCGATGTGCTCTAGCTCGGCTAATACTGTGTCACAGGTCGTACAACTACGGGCATCTGTGGGTTGGATGGTAGAGGGTTAGAACCAGAATGGACGGTAATTTTTGTTTTTCAGTAAATGATCATAAAGTTGCTGTAGAATTCGATGCTGCTGCTGCTGCTGGTGCTGATTCGTATTGATAAACGCATTCACGTGGGTTACTAGATGGATTCTTCGATCTACTGTTCAAAACGCATTTTTATGGCACAATTTTATAGCAAATGGTAATTTCACTACTAATCACCATTAAATCACGCGATAATTACTAATATTAACATTATTTTAAACGATCCTTCTAGAGGGCGCCTTAAGAGAGAAGTACAAATACAGAAGATGGAAATATTTCCCATCGCCTTTCCTAAAAATGATCCCATAACTTTGCCGCCGAGCACCGTCTCCAAGGACACGTACAGTAAAATACTTAATACTTGCTTGTGATAGAAACTGAGGACATCTTTAATTTTGTTGCACTTAAAAAGAACCTTAAAACATTAATACAGTGACGGAGCATAGAGAAAGACTACCTTCATATCCAATTTTCAACTAATACTACTACTTTCGATACTTTCAGTAGGCACTCTTTTTCTTCGTCTTAATCTCTACAGCTTCCTGAGCGAGATAGCGAGTCCTGGGACGACCCTGCGGGACTCGATCTTAGATCCTGTCGTGTGAAGAAAGGCGCTACAATCGCCTCGACCACCTGACTACAATAATCGTGCATTTATATCACGTATAATCATACCAAAATTTGATTTTGTCTAATATGTTTTAGTAATATCTTTCAAAATACATTGGCAGAGAGAGAGAGAGAAATTTGGAATCCTGTTTTTTACTGATCGATAAGATCATTTTCCCCCCAAAAAAACAACAACTTTTTATATTCGTTGAATATCGGCATCATAATCGACATGAGGTGGTCTTATTTAATTGTCCTGCATGTAATATTCTCAAACTAGATCATTTTATGGCATCTTTTATAAGAACTAATTTTAATGATTCAATCTTCTATTGGCTTAACGACTTATAACGGCTTCCTAGACATATTGATACCACGTAGTTAGATGGTCAATCCTCACTACGGGAGATGCGGCCCAGATCGTCCATTAGGGAAAATTTTATGTTATGATAGATAGGTCTGCTCTTCGGTTCGAATTTGAATCTTGGAACGCTGTAATATAATGCCATCTAGTTGTAGCAGCTATAAGATGGAAAGGTAAACGATCAGAAGATACAAGACGTGCTTCGCCCCGTAACGGAAAGATCACATTTCCCATCCAATTGGTTCGCGTGTTTTACAGCGAACCACCAGCGCGCGTTCGATTTCGATCGATAGCCGTCTAGCGGCCGATGCTGTCTATAAGTAACCAGACAACGGTGATGGTGAGCGTTCGATCCCTTAAAATAAATTTCCCGGCCACAAGCAAACGATCGCACTCGACTTGGCACACTATAAAGTGATGTTTAAATGTTGTTTTTTTTCTGACCAAAACCTAATGGAACTAAAGATGTCATTCTGCAGACAATTAACGCTTTCTGATGGCACAATGAGTGTCTGGTTTATTAAAGTAATTCTTTTTAAATATTGTCACACAAATTGTACCAACGAGATTTGCTACAAGTAGCGATCGTACCTTTCTTTACGGCAGCGTTCCGACTCCAAACCAACCCTTACGATAAGAGGTCGTGAAAGTTGACCCACTTTACACGTTCAACCATTCGGCTCACCAAATGCAACCCATTGCCGTACTGCCGAGTGTGAATGATGATCCGATTGCACCTTCGGCCGCTCGGTGCCAATTTAGTGCCAAAACTAAATGGGGCGGAAGTGGAGACACGCGTTTGTGGGAGCAGAACAGCGAAACAAAAAAAAAACGCGGGAAAATGCGGGCACTGCCGTTTCATCTTTGACTTTGGGGACCTGGGGACTATTTTTAATTTGCCAAACGCCGAACTGACTGTCCTGTGGTCACTTTTGCTGCACAAAACCATTTGGTAAGGTGCATCCACTTAGGTGGAAATACCTCTCGGAACGGAGGGTGGTGGAAAATTCGTTCACTGGTCCTCCCCGCTATCCACAAGAAGAGCTACATTTTTAAGTCTGTAGTTGGGTGTGTGTGTGTGTATGTGTGAGGAAAAGCAGAATAATAATTAGACACGATTAGGACACCGCGTTGCAAAAAGGGGCAGCTAGGTCAGGTTGAGACGTTTGGGTCTGTTCTACGTGAAGTACCATGCGTCTCCATCATGCGTCTCCGATGCGATCTTCACAGTGCATTGCACGGAAGGGAAAGTCAAGTTCATTCATTTCGGTAATTGACTGCGTTGCTGTACCCGGTTCTGCAGCATTAATCATGCCAGATTATGGGTGGATACAGGTGTTCGGGGGGAGTTTTCATGATCAATATGGCCGTCTCGTTGACATCTTCTTGGCTTCGAAAAAGAAAGATCTTTAGAAAGATCTTATTCGGTGCGCATAAATGAGTATTAAAGTTGAATGAAAGGACTTCTAACTAAACTAGATTGGATCAGCTTTTCTCCTGATCTAGTCAAGCTCGGAATGTTCCAACCAATAATTAATTTCCCATTCATTCAAATTATTCTTTTGCAAACGCAAACACTATTCCAACGTAAATGATCTCCTAACGCCCGCTCATCAACAAACGCTGATCGCT
>KZ062751.1:0-52858 GCA_002091835.1 Anopheles maculatus
AAGAGTACTGCCAAAACCGTCACACACAAAATGTGCTCTGTTGACCCATTCTATCTACTCGTTCTTTGCTACGTTGGGTCAAGAAGAAGCAGCACCAGCGTTGAGACACGATCATCCCCAGACGCGGTTTGCTAATTTGCTTATTCAAGTGTCGCGCGCTGACAAGCGAACCTACACACAGCACCGGTACCCTCTGCAAGTACGATCCGCGTGTCCGTTTAATACGAATAACAACCACCGAAATGGATGACCGGGCAGCAGCAATACGGGAACAACACCGAGCATGACACACTAGATCAATGGTAGTTGTGGTGGTGATGATGATGACAGCGCTACACAGGCCACATCTCACGTACTCACGCACAAGCATAATGGGGCAACATGTAGCAAAAGCAGGCACATTGTAATATATATTGTGCGCTCGCATCCAATATATATGGACCACGGACCGGTAGCCGCCGTAGACGACCATCCCCACACACAGCTCGTCTAGAACTCGGGCGCGTATCCCCCCGCTTTGGAAGGGGTCGGAAAGTCTATTTTTTCCATCTGCTTTCCTAGCGGAGAATCCTCTCCTCGCGTCGAGGTCGCGTTAGAGGCAGGTTTAGTAGTAGTATGTGCGCCGGGGAAACCTAGGAAAATCCACCATCAATCCATCCAAGAGCTCCCACTGTCATTCAATTGAGTCTGGGCGGCGGTTTACTGATTTGTTTGCATGTATATGTGTGCACGAATCGTTCTATACCATAGTTACACATATTAAATGTAATCCCCATCAGCCCTAGACGTTTTTAATGTGTGTTGGAACTATTGGACCCAAATGGCCACCCGTCTACAATCGAGTTTTACATCTGTTTTAATAAGAGCAGTTATAGCAACGCATATTTTTCTTTGTTTTAACCACATCAACGTATGGCGCGACTAACGCTGGATGGGTAGAGAGGAGCTCTATTGCTGGGCTATTTTATATTAGTTCTCTTGCACAACCAACTATACTACTCCCGAATTTCATTTTCTCATATGGTGTTGGTAATATTGGTTTGTTGAGCACATTGTGTCACGTTTTGACAGATGTAAGCAAAAAAAACCGCTTTCCAGCAGCAATTAGATACAACACAAAAATGCACCCACTGCACCTGAGGTGGGAAAACTGCTTCGTAAAAAGATTCCCCCTTCACCTTCTCTTCTTCTCCTTCTTCCCTTCTACTCCTACTCATCCCTCCCGCCGCACACAAGGCGTGTGAGTAAATGCAAAACGCTGTCCACGTAGCATACACACACACACGCGCGCGCACACACAACAATCTTGTGGTTATTGAGGATTGGAGACTATTCGGCAGTCCGGGGAGCATTGATTTTAGTGTTTCACAAGGCTGCTCAGACACAGTACAGACAACGGAATGACAATGTGCGAAGGAGTAACCACGGCATCGTACAAGAGGCAATAATGACCACAGATTTTTTCCACTTCTCTCTGGCGTCTATCGTTGCGTATTCTCCATAGGCAGCTTGGATCCCCCGGGCTCTTTTATGCTATTCGAACTGCTTCTTCGATTCGTGTTGAGTGTGTTCTTCGTTCGATCTAGAAATCTGTTTGCACAGGAAGCGCACGCACCCGCGTACGAGAGGTGACGGGGACTCATACAAAATCACAAAAACCACACACACACACGCACGCACATACATACACACAAGCACACTTGCTCTGGGTATAACGGTAGATTGGATACCTCTTTCTAGCTACCTTTCTTAGCACTAACAAGCGCCCAATCAAGCCGATATATCTGGTCACCAGTAGAAAACAGCTTTGGATGCGTTGCAACCGGCAGAGTCCCTGCTGCTGCTGCTGCTGCGGATGATGATCCTTTCGCGTTTGTCTACCACGTATGCTTGTCACACCCCGGTTTGTCCAGAAAATGCCTGGCTGCCTGCCCAAAAAGGGTGGGATGGGACACGGACCCAAACGCCAACGTCACACACAGTACAAGAAGAACGGGATGCGAGGAGAACACACACACGCACGTACACACACAAACACTCACGCACGAACCGGACCCGCGGGCACGCACTCCGATGTGTGTGACACAAAACGGAACGGAACAAACGGAAACAAAAAAAACGCTGGTCAAAGCCGTGAACACTCCCGGGAGGGGGAGCTTGTGACCGGATGAAAAAACGGGAGACCGAATTTTCCGACACACACACAAGACACTACTCCACGACGATGACGACGGCACCACACGGGAACGAGTCGGGCAGGCGTGAGACGTGAATGTGAATCGGGCGAGTGACAAATTTCTCTGTAAATTGAACACGTAGGAACAGAATGGAGTGAAATGGACAGAGAGCAGAAAATTGAACCCCAAATGGTACGCACACCAGTGTCAGCCGCTGCGTGTACGATATGTGTGAAGGAGCGAGCGCGATATGGAAGCCGGTGGGATAAACGAGCCGGCAGGACCCGAGCGTTCGAGCGTTTGAGCGTGTTGGTGCAATGATGAGGTCAATGAACAAGCAGGAAAACAAGGTTGGACGATGGGTTTTTCGGTACGCCATGTTGAAATGTTCCACTGACGACAGCAGTACGATGCCTTTTCGAAGCATTTGCGGGTTTGGAGACGGATACTTTACGAAGAATACAAAAAAATGGTTGTGCTTTGTTTAAAACGCCCGTAAAACAAAGTATTTTAAAAATTACATTACACTTTATTCAACTCGTGAAATGTTGCACGAGGGTTGAGGGAGAAGAAGAAAAAAAGTGACATATTTATCACACCATTTATCTCTGTAGTAATTTAACGAATTTGGTAAAATAATAGTATTTCATACCTGGCTGGTTTCATTTGACGCTTCTATAAATTATATAATTGAATATTCAACGTGCAACAGATAAAAATATTGGTTTCATGTGCGTACAACGAAGCAAAATACGAACACAAAGGTTACTTGTCAACTGGAAACCATCATGCATCGTGGTATTTGCCCTAGCAAAATATTAATCGAAATTCTTTTTTAATTTAGTTTTTCTTATTTCAGATGATTCAATTCGGTTGCTTTCTTCGAAAAAGACGAAAATCGGTTTACAAAATTATAATTTTGACATAAAAACAATCATCCTCTAATTTTGATCGGTATTGCTGGCAACGCTGCACAGTCGATTGTTGTTTGTTTTGGTTTTCAATATCTACACGTAGCAGCAATAATAGTGCCGAATAAGAATTACTCAAAGAAACATGATAGAAATAAATGCAAAACTGCTACGCGATCAAAGCGCGGTCTTCATGTGTGGTGAAGTCGTTGAATGTTTAATCGATTTCATCCATCCGTCACTACCGGAGCACAAGATTTCTCAGAGCAATAGGTAAGTGGAACCGGACCTTCCCGTAGAAAGATGTGGTTAAAAACTATTCTCCTTTTCCTTTTCAAGCGACATTTTGGAAAACCTTGCCTGGGCAACGGTGCAACTGCACTGCTACTGCAACGCATCTTTCAACGAGAAATCATCAAACAGTGATACCGTCTCGAACCGGAACGTTGGTGGCAGCACGTCGCTGAACGCGAGCAATCAACTCAAGGGTGAGGTGCTACACTCAACCGAACCGAAAATTCTGTTCTGTGACCTCAGACTCTCGCCTGGCGAAGCAAAGCAATGTCCGTATCGTTGTGTTGTTACAATTGTTTTCATTACTATTAAGACAAGTTAACATTTTCATTCTCTGTTTGCAGTTCTTTATCGCGAAACAGTTCCGCTTAATACGCCACCGACGTACCGTGGAATTCGGGTGAAGTATTATTATAAAATAACGGTAGCGACACAGCGGTTAGGTTCAACCGTTCAAGCACTTAACATTCCAATTCGCGTGCTTCCGCTTCCGTTGCCCCAGAGCGATCTCGACGAGGCGATCACACTGAACGACGAGTCGAACGAAGATTTGGCACCGAACAATCCGTTCCTGGAGAAAAAGCGGCCACCGTCACGCATTGAGTATGCGCTACACTATCTGCGGGGTGTGACCGCTCGCCGTCGGCCAAACTTCTTTATGATCAACAATAAATGGGGCAAGGTGGGCCGTTTCTGTCTGTTCAAGGCGGCGTACAAGCTGGGCGAAGATATTGTGGCTACGATCGATTTCAGCTGCGGGACGATCAAATGTGTCCAGCTGTCGGTGACGTTACAGTGTGAAGAAACGGAACTGGATGCAGCAGCATCGGTCACGGCTACGACTAGTGCCAAGAATGAGCAAGCCGCTTCCGATGCTGCTGCAGCTGACAACTCCACCGAAGCGGCAAACGAACCGGCGGAACGTCACAGGAATATTTCCCGTGTAACGAACTACAGCAAACATCACGAAGTTTGTTTGGGGATGTTGCAAACGCAGGTGATACTGCCCATTCCGTTACACGTAACGCCCACCTTCCGTACGGAACTGGTAGAGGTCAGTTGGCGGCTGCACTTTCAGTTTGTGACGAGCACGAACCAGGAGTTGAGCAGCGAAATGCTACTCGATCGAACGACAGCCGACAACGAGGACGAGTTGGAATGGGTCGCACCGACGGACATTGCGATCGAGACCATGATTTGGAGTCTGCCGATTACGATCTACCCGACAGCACCGTTGCAAATACCACAGCCCTGTGGAGAGTACAGGCTTAATATAAAATAAAATTGCAATATTACATTACCATTGAAGCGTAACCCCCTTTTATTTCGCTACATATACGAACCCGATTCCATATCATCATCCAGATCGTCCGGAACCTTCGAATCCTCCCCTGTGGGGTCCTCTTTATCCCAGCCCGATTTCTTCCCCGTGAGGAAATCGGCTCGTAATGCACCCCAGGTCGATTTGGGCTCGTCTTCCGAATCCACTTCCGACTTGATGTCGTCCTCCTCCTCTTCCTCCTTTTTGACCAAATTATCAACCAGTTCCGACTTGGCTCGTGGTCCACTCATGAGCACATCCAAAAACTCCTTTCGATTGAGGCTCTTCAGCACCTTATCACGCTTATATTCCAGTTTGCCAGCTTCTTCCAGCTTTCGGTTCACCTCTTTCTGCTGCTGCCGAACGGCATTGAATAGTTGTACCGTACCCCTGGTGGCCACCTTGCGCAGCGTTCGTTCCCGCTCATGATCATGAATGGAGGGCCGCACCCGTAGGCCAAGGATGTCTTTTTGTCGCAGCTTCTTCAGTGCTGCCCGTTGCCGCAGTAGCTCCTGCGCTAGCTTTATATCGTTCGGTTTTTCTTCCTGCTCGTGCTTCGTAGCATCAGCTTCCTTTTTCACGGTGCCCTCCGCACTAACCACATCGAATTCGTACGTCTTCTTCGTTTCTTTCTTTTTGCGCTCCTTTTGCTCGTCCGTAGCCGCTTTCGAGAGAATGCTTACATCGGGTGCTTTGCGCAGGAACTTTGCCATAGCTTTGGCCCATTTGGTGGGTTCATCCGATTGGTCTGCATCGTCCGGTACGGCACCATCGCCACCATCAGTGCCATCCAGCTCGTCTTCCGACATGGGATATTCTTCATCGGACAGAAACTCCTCACCATCATCATCACTGGCGTCGTCTTCCAATGAGTCGCTATCACTTTCCGGGGCAGCAAGTGATTGCACTACGAGCGCGAGAGAGAGAGAGAGAGGGGACTCAACTTATAATTTTACCAATATTAAGCCTACAATAAACCACGTACCTTTCTTTTTTATCGCCGGTTTCATCATTTTGTATGTATGTGATTTAATCCTAAACTAAACTAGTACGAACAGCGTAGAATTCAAGCACGTGCGGCGCGCAGACACCCAAAATAAAGCGTATTTCACTCTCCCAGCTACGATGACAGCAACACAAATACTTCAACAACGTGTATTTCACGGCCCCGCTCGCCGTCGGCCAAACTTCTTTATGATCAACAATAAATGGGGCAAGGTGGGCCGTTTCTGTCTGTTCAAGGCGGCGTACAAGCTGGGCGAAGATATTGTGGCTACGATCGATTTCAGCTGCGGGACGATCAAATGTGTCCAGCTGCCGGGGACGTTACAGTGTGAAGAAACGGAACTGGATGCAGCAGCATCGGTCACGGCTACGACTAGTGCCAAGAATGAGCAAGCCGCTTCCGATGCTGCTGCAGCTGACAACTCCACCGAAGCGGCAAACGAACCGGCGGAACGTCACAGGAATATTTCCCGTGTAACGAACTACAGCAAACATCACGAAGTTTGTTTGGGGATGTTGCAAACGCAGGTGATACTGCCCATTCCGTTACACGTAACGCCCACCTTCCGTACGGAACTGGTAGAGGTCAGTTGGCGGCTGCACTTTCAGTTTGTGACGAGCACGAACCAGGAGTTGAGCAGCGAAATGCTACTCGATCGAACGACAGCCGACAACGAGGACGAGTTGGAATGGGTCGCACCGACGGACATTGCGATCGAGACCATGATTTGGAGTCTGCCGATTACGATCTACCCGACAGCACCGTTGCAAATACCACAGCCCTGTGGAGAGTACAGGCTTAATATAAAATAAAATTGCAATATTACATTACCATTGAAGCGTGACCCCCATTTTATTTCGCTACATATCCGAACCCGATTCCATATCATCATCCAGATCGTCCGGAACCTTCGAATCTTCCCCGGCGGCATCCTCTTTATCCCAGCCCGATTTCTTCCCCGTGAGGAAATCGGCTCGCAATGCACCCCAGGTCGATTTGGGCTCGTCTTCCGAATCCACCTCCGACTTGATGTCGTCCTCCTCGTCTTCCTCCTTTTTGACCAAATTATCAACCAGTTCCGACTTGGCTCGTGGTCCACTCATGAGCACATCCAAAAACTCCTTTCGATTGAGGCTCTTCAGCACCTTATCACGCTTATATTCCAGTTTGCCAGCTTCTTCCAGCTTTCGGTTCACCTCTTTCTGCTGCTGCCGAACGGCATTGAATAGTTGTACCGTACCCCTGGTGGCCACCTTGCGCAGCGTTCGTTCCCGCTCATGATCATGAATGGAGGGCCGCACCCGTAGGCCAAGGATGTCTTTTTGTCGCAGCTTCTTCAGTGCTGCCCGTTGCCGCAGTAGCTCCTGCGCTAGCTTTATATCGTTCGGTTTTTCTTCCTGCTCGTGCTTCGTAGCATCAGTTTCCTTTTTCACGGTGCCCTCCGCACTAACCACATCGAATTCGTACGTCTTCTTCGTTTCTTTCTTTTTGCGCTCCTTTTGCTCGTCCGTAGCCGCTTTCGAGAGAATGCTTACGTCGGGTGCTTTACGCAGGAACTTTGCCATAGCTTTGGCCCATTTGGTGGGTTCATCCGATTGGTCTGCATCGTCCGGTACGGCACCATCGCCACCATCAGTGCCATCCAGCTCGTCTTCCGACATGGGATATTCTTCATCGGACAGAAACTCCTCACCATCATCATCACTGGCGTCGTCTTCCAGTGAGTCGCTATCACTTTCCGGGGCAGCAAGTGATTGCACTACGAGCGCGAGAGAGAGAGAGAGGGGACTCAAATTATAATTTTACCAATGTTAAGCCTACAATAAACCACGTACCTTTCTTTTTTATCGCCGGTTTCATCATTTTGTATGTATGTGATTTAATCCTAAACTAAACTAGTACGAACAGCGTAGAATTCAAGCACGTGCGGCGCGCAGACACCCAAAATAAAGCGTATTTCACTCTCCCAGCTACGATGACAGCAACACAAATACTTCAACAACGTGTATTTCACGGCCCCGGTTCATTCGGTGGTTCGCCATGTCTGGTTGGTTTGACAGTTAGGGGTTTAGTTTTAATTTTGTTTCCAAATTAGGTGCTATTTTTACTAGGAACAAAGTGTATGAATTGAATGTTCTTGTCTTGGTTACGCAAATTAATACTAATAACAATTTAAAACAGCTTTGCACTTGGAAAAAACACAGCAAAATCTATTTTATGCAAGAATCTATCTGTCACAGAATTTTTATTCTTTTTTCTTCAGAATTCTCCAGCTTGCTTGTCAATATACAACACAACGGAATGACCTTCCGACTGTCCGGGGTTTTGGGGGTGCGTGCATCGTTTTTCACGAGACTCTCTGTGTGTGCCCTTGTTCTTGTCCTATCGTTCATACAACTACTTTTGTCCGGCTGTGAATCGCTATCAATCACGCTAGGCCTCTCCCCGAACGGAAACGAGCATATTTCGCGTTGAAGGATTTTACCATACATCCTTCGGCGAGTCGCTGGGGGTGATTACAACATCCCGCTAGGATACGTTGGCGTATCCGACACTAGATCCAGCGTTCACTGCTCATATTGGGCGGTTGCCCGTGTGCATGGGCTAAACCTGGCTGGAATATTAGCCAGCTGTCTCCCGCGCAACAGGAACACCGCCGCGAAGTGTTTGTGTCGTCGGTTGCATCCCATCGCAAATAGCGCATCATCATCATCATCATCATTGTTGCTTTTGCGTTGGCGCATTATCATCACTGAAACTAGCCCGTCGCCGTCGTCGTCGTCGTCCTTGCGGTATTCAGTGTAGTGCGTTTGCTTGCTAAGAGTTGAAGGACTGTTGCACCAAACCCCAACCAGATCCCGGGCTCGGATTCCGATGGTACCGCCGCGACACAGTCGCAAACAGTCTGGAAGCTAGGATTACAAGTTAGCGGGTGTGTTTTGCGTCAATGTGCTGTGCAGTGGGAAATGCCTAACATCTTGTAGAGTTAATTGAGGGAAAGAAAAAAAAGCCCGATTGATGACATAAATCATTGCAGCAAAGCTAACCAGCTTCTCGTTGGAATCAATCCCCGTGTAGTCTTATCTCCTCTCGGTCATTTGTTTGATGGAATTACTTTGATTTAGATTAAGCAAAACGCGATTTGCAATCCACGTCGATAGTGAAGCAAGGGCAGCAATCCCGTGCCCAGTGTATAGTGAAATTGTGTGTTTATGTGTGAGTGTGAATTTATTCTAAAGTGCTCCATATTCCTAGCCAGTAGTAATCGGCGTCTCCAGCAGTGACTCTAATCGGTCTGTGTTGGCAAGATCAACAAAAATCGCATTCCCAAAGAAGTAGGTCATCGACCGCATCCGCCAACGAAGAAAATACACGGGGGGGTCTAGCCTTGTAAAGGGGGAAGCGCACAAGTGATTAGCAGCTGCTGCCAAGAAGGAACTCTTTACCCCGTGCGCGGTCCAGCAAGGATACCCCCCGTCAGCGGTGATATCAACGCGCCCCCTTCCGGGTCGAAGGACACACGGCACTCTTCGATATCGTTCATCTTACCCGCTTAACGCTACAAAGCTGGAGAATGCCGCTAGCCAACTCGATCGACCCATGGAGAGAGAAAGTCCCAATCAGTATCGTCGGTATCGAGGTACGTTGCTATGACATTTTCGTCGTGATCTCCTTGGTCACTTCAAACCAACTCGTCTATAATTTATGTACTGTTTTTTTTTCTTTCTGTTTTTGTATCACCGTCACCTTTGCCTACTATTCTTACAGACCGTAAACGGTCTCTGTCCCGCTGCTGTCCCTGGTCCCGTGTTTTCCCGTGCTCCAAAGTTACTTAAAGTTTCGTGTATGAATTTCTGCTCCTCGGTTCATTTAATACACACACATATGCTGTTGTTTTGTGATATTTGATTTGTTTTAGAATTTTTTGTTCTTGACCGTTTTTTTTGTTGCTTTAATTGTGTTTTGTTTCATATAACTATTGTTTTTTGTTTGTTTTACAACGACTTTCACCGTTGCTACTACGTATTCTATCGAATTGAGTTATACAACTAACATTCATCATCGAGTTCTTGCATATTTAGCTGCCCAGGGGCCTTTGTTTTGGCCTTCCAAAAAATAAGAAAACAAAAAAAAAAGACGTATCTATATGGTTTGCTTTTAATCGGCTAGTGTAATCGACTTTTCATGTTAATTGTTTTCGTTTTTTTCTTAATAAGTCATACATTAATCTTTTGTTTTACTGTATGATCTTACATAGATGTAAAATCTTTGTGTTCGTGTGTTCTTCAATGTGCCGTTTACATTGTCCTATTTTTCTATTTACATTATAAAGTTTTTTTTAAACATTAACTCCCATGTTTCGAGTCTTTACATCATACCATTCCGAATCGTGTTTGCTTCCTTCGTTTTTTTTTTTTGCAAATTTCGCCTTATCATAGCAACCTATAGCCCTACGCAAAATGGGATATAATCATGGATCCTATCATGTATCGATTATCGGTATCGAAAAATCGTACTGCTGATATCGCCACTAAAAGGCGTGTAATACAATAGTTCCAGAACCCCAAAGCATAGCATGGGCTAACTCATGTTAGAGTTGGAGCTTTTCTCATATCATCATTAGACCAACAGGAGGCGCGCTAATGGATGCTTAACTATTGGTTGTCATGGTGCTGACATACGCGTGATCTGCTAATTTAATTTGTTCTTTCATGCCCGGTCAATGCCTACTACTCGCATTAGTGTATGGTTATTTTTAACTCCGACACAACTCTTCTTAACTAAATATGTTAAGTGTTGTTACTACACTGGGTGCGCGCAACTGTTGATGATGCTTTTGTTTGCAAGTTAATAAAATAAAATAATAACGATAGTCACTTTATTTAAAATATTTCACCGGTATGCATTCGAGAACTACCTTTTCTTTTGCGGTTAGTGCTTCGAGATGTATACTATGCCATACGTAGTATTTCCATTTTCACTTTCACGGCCTTGTGTGTATGTGCCATACACCAGTGAATCCCGGGGACGGGGATACCTTACCCTTTACCGAACGATGCCACACGGCTTTCTCCTGGTATAAGGCCGTAGGCGAACCGTAGTACTGGTTGCGTGTATCAATATTGATTTTGTCCACCTCCCACAAGCGTACGTTTGCGCTTGCCATTATGAAAAGGGATCGAAATGTACTGGGAAAGTTTGCTCACACGGTTCGTCATTTTTGCATGTTTTGCAAACTGTCGGTATCAAAAATTGTTTTAGAAATTTTCGTATTTCGTTTTTCTCAGTATGTTATCGTGTTTCGTTTGCAAGTTTCACTCCATATTACACATAGAAATGTAGCGTCTGTGTATTAGTACCACCGGATGCACAGCTAAGCGGGTCATCCTTTAATGCAGAAGTGTATATTTCCGTTCCATTGTGGTTTACGATGGGACTCATCATACCACAGGAAGTTACCTCGTGAGCTGAAGCTTGGCTATGATTTTCCCGGTCTACCCATTCAAGCATCTGCACTTCAGTGCGGATTCCTGTGGATGAAGCAACACGTTGCAATATCTCTTCCATCGGTGAACCAAAATTTCTAAAGCGGAATGAGACGTGACTGTGTCTATTTCCCTTTTCCGTTTCCATAGAAAATTGTTTGCCTAATTAATGAGTATCGTATGGTGGAAACCACCAATGACGTTTTGGGATTGGAAGAAAGTTGTTTTTTATTTTCGTCGGTGTTTACCAAAAATGTATGTTAAAGTAATTACTTCGTCTATACACGAACTTTTTCAACTATATTTGTACTATGAAACAAATATATGGGTAGAGTTATTTTCGTACTTTATTGTGACGTTTTTGGTGCAATTTATTTTAATATTTGTGTAATATTTTTAAATATATTGTTTTATGTTTTATTTGTGAGGTTTTTAGAAACATTGGTGAATTGAAGTATTGGCTATTATTCTTTAATATTTTGTGCCAACTTTCTTTTGAATCGGCGGATTCCTTCTCTATAAAACTGTTCCTCCTTCGACGCGATCCACGTTTCCATTGTCAGCTCTTGATCTCCTCTTCTTCTTCTTTCTTGGTTTGCTCCTAGGGAACACGTCCTAATAGACATGGCCTGGTGTCCAATCATTTTCCAGGAAACACGGTCCATGGCTGTCCATCCGATCTCCCTTAGGTCTGACTCCACGTGATCTAGCCAACGAGCTCGCTGTGTTCCTTTACGACGTG
The DNA here is from genome assembly GCA_002091835.1 of Anopheles maculatus. NCBI lineage: Eukaryota > Metazoa > Arthropoda > Insecta > Diptera > Culicidae > Anopheles > Anopheles maculatus. The sequence continues at coordinate 11,938 of KZ062751.1, forward strand.
CCGAACGGGTCGCTGACGAGCACCTTCCAGGAAGAATATGTGTCCGGCATCCTTCGGGCTTTGGCAAACGTCAGCGATATATGGCGCCTTCGGACCTTCGCTGCTTACGTTGTTATCCGAAGTTACGATCATGCCATTGTAGTAAAACTCCTCTACTACCTCACTACGACGCTGCTGTCAACCAATACTCTGCTTCGCGAGTCGTGCTCTATCGCGGTTGTCTTCGTCGCATTAATCCTCAATCCAATCCTATCGGCCCCAGCATTTCAGTCGGGTGTACGCCTCGCACACCGCCGCAGATGTTCGCCCGATAATGTCGATCCGCGAAGCCAAGGAATTGGAGAGATCCTGGTGAAAATTGTGCCCCTGAAGTTGAAGCCCGCGCGCTTCGCACGACACCTTCCAGAGCGATGTTGAACATCTCCTCATAAGACCTGAATTGGTGGTTAGCTAGTCTATGCGCCATTGACCGGGAAAAAGTGATAGTCTGATGGTGCAACATCCGGAAAATATGACGGATGTGGTAGAACATCCCACTTTAAAGTCTACAGGTTTATGTATATCAGTTGCGCAATGTATGGCCGAGCGTTATTATGCTGAGGCTCTGCTTTATCGTGTCGTTTCGCATAGTATGGCCGGGTTTTCCGTAGTTTTTGACTTAATCTCATCAAATGCGTTCGATATCGTTCTCCTGTGACGGTTTTGCCCTAGGTTGAATAATTCGTAAACAATCACATCTGCTTCTGGTCTGCACCAGATATGCAGCTGAAACCTTTGAGCAGTAGATGTCTGAGGTAATGAAGTTGCTCTGTCTGAGGTAATGAAGATCGGGGGTTGGGTTCCCAATGTGTTTTTTTGCTCTTAGGATTGCTCACTATCCTCTTCTCATCTCACAAGACGATTCGGTGAAGAAATCCCTTTCGCTTTGGTTAAAACTTTGATACAAGAGTCAGATTATACGTCCAAACGGAGTACAATGTCCTGGGCAACTTGGACATTCTTGTCCAGAAGTGTCTTCATACCGACTTCAGCAGCCCAAAGCCCTAAACTTTAATCGCATGATCTTTTCAATAATCATGTAGCTAAGACGGAATAGTAACCTAAGGACCCACCTAACTGAGAAAGGGCGCCCCTGAAAGAGTTGTCTAAATATTGAGCCACAAAACAAAATCCATTGATCTGTACCATTCACATTTTCACATTGCCATTCGAAGCTGGTTCATTTTTCTAATCTCACACGCAGATGTTAGCTGGCTGTTATGAATGAAAGTAAAAAATGGCAAACCATGACCTATGCTGTTCTTCTTTTATGCTCACCGACACCATTGGCATTCGAATTAGTTGCCACATGGTTACGGGATCGCAAAAATCAATCAAAATTAACTATAGAGATATTTCCGTCGGTCTGCAGATTTCTGTCACCAGTGTTTTCCACCAGTTCCGGATCAATAATAATACAGTCACAGACAGACACACTCCAACGCACACGCACAGGTTGTGTAGAGGAGCAGGGTCGCTATCGCTTCAGCGTGTCAGGCTCGGTGGAAACGAGATGATCCTTCAGGATTGCTGCTCCGCGCTTAGGCATCATCCTGCACAGCGGCAGGATGGAATTGAAAAATGAACACGATCCAATAAGTCGCGGGTAACATTTTTTCCATTTTGTTAGGTTCGCTCCTCTTCGCTTTACTGATAATTCGCTTATGAAACGATCCGTTGACGTTGAAAGGCTAACAGAGAGGAGGCAGTGCATGGCGACGATGGCGTTGTGTCTGCTGCTCGTTCGTTTACATGGTTGTGTGGATAGTAGAGTTATTGCCTACATTATGTTGCTTTGCGGGAAACGAAAGTCACGTTCGGTTGGACGAACTTGGTCTGCTGGTTTCCATTTCCATTCGTGCCATTTGTTCATTTCAGTTTCATCGTGACGTAAATTAGTTTATCTGTTGAGTTGATTAGAATACTTTGACATATGAGTGCCGGTATGTGTGCGTTGTGTGTGTGTGTGTGTTTGTTCATTTACGGTTGTTTAGCATAACAAGTGCATGGAATTTGTTTCGTTCATTGTAACTTGTTTGGGTTTGTCCATCAATTCCAATCGATGAAACTACTACCGGAAAATAAATAATGAACAGTAAATAAAAAGGCTTGTTACGTTAAGACGCTTTCCATCATAGGAGAACAATTTCCCTGTACAAAATTCATCACATTGTAGTTAACTGTTCATCTTATTCCTTTCGCGCATATTGTCTCCAATTATCTGCCAATTTTCCGAGCTTAAAAGAGCTGTTTGATTCAATTGGAATTTTATCGCCCTAAAACCAACATCTTTTCCCGTAAGCTTCTGTGCTGTTTGTTCCTTTTTTCTTTTATCCGCAACTGGTGCGGCGGTACGTAATTGTGGTACATTATTAGCAATTAAACACCCTTCATTCAATTGCGCTGGTACCCGGTATTACAGACGCGCATCAACATTTCCGGATCGATTCGTACTGTGAAGAACCAGGTCGACCTGCTGACCTGCTGGAGTTAGTGAAGACCGTACTGCTAATGAAAACCGACAGACTTATTGTAATTTGGGTGGTGGTTGGAATGAGTTCTTCGCGAGCTGAGAGAAAGTTGTGATATTCTTTCTTACGCTTATGTCGTGGAAGTTTCCACGAAGCGAATTGATTGGGTTGGGAAGTTCTTCCTGTTATCTGCCCGAACCACTCCCGGCTGTCAAGCAGACGAGCGATGGAGGGCGCGATCGTTCGTGTGTGTGTGTGTGGCCTCCCGGAGTGAGCGTTAGTTGTTTCCTAGTTGTTTGTAATTGAGTCAAGCTTTTCGCAGCACACCCGAACATGATTGGGGGTCTTGGCAATTGAAAGTGCTGTAGTGTGCGGGATGCTGGTAGGCTGCGTTTGCTGTTCGCTGGTGGATTAGATACATATCAGCAGGCTTAACGTGGGGTTGCACTTTGCACTTGATCTAAGGGACAGTTGGTGTCGGACTGTAAGGGCGATGCCGAAGAAATCTCACAGGTCGTCAACGGTCGCATGATCTTCCACTTCCTAACCAGTATTTGCCTTCATACAATGACGTTCTAGACGCTAGTAAAGATATCTCATTTACTGTAAGGTCGCTCGGTACAGAATAAACAAAATAAGACACTTTCTGTGGTATAAAACGTCCGTGCATCCCCATGTCGGAATTTTCCTTCGCTTGGTGCAACCTCCTTTATCTCTCTTATAAGCCAGGAGGTTAACTGCCCCATGTCCCCGGCTTTATATCTTGTATCTTTAATCTAAGGCTAGTGATAACTATCACTATGTTCAAGTTTGCCACACTCGCTTGACATAACTGCCTGTTTGATTGTGATATCCGGTCCTTAAGCAGATTGTACTTCGTAGTTCGTGTCTAATCATTTAACTACTCGCAACTTTAGCCATTGTTTTGTTGCATATTTTTGCAAATCTGATGACAGTAGGCAACATGGGGCACATTGTTTTTTTGTTGAGTACAGAATAACGTTCTTCTGTATGTTCTACCATGTTCACTAAAAGAACCATCTAAAATCTTTAAAATAATTTTTATTATACCAACGTTTATTAAGGTTTTAATACGCACAATACAAAAAAGTCATCAATAAACGTGACCTTGAGGCTGTATAAATATTGTACCTTGCTAAACGGCATCGTAATGGTTAGTGTTAATCCAGCGGAACCGGTAAAAGCGAATTGTACGTTTTTTACACTATTAGAGACGAATTCGATTCTGCACAAGAAATTAAAATAACAAATACCGTGGCAGAATGCAGCAACCGTGACAAATGGAAACTTAGAAGTGTGCTGCTGGTCATACACTGTGTGAAATAAGAATAACACCACCAAGGTTTTTTTTGTTTTACAATATCTTCTAAGTTTTCTTACTCAATTGCTATATACTTTTTCAATTTATAATGTTTTTATGGAGTATTTTAAACCTTTTTTTATTGATTGCATTGGCATTTTTGCGCGGGCCATTTGCATTTTTGTGGAAAAAAACGCTTCCTATAACAAATTATCGCTACTTTTTCGTTCGATCTTTTCGGATGCCTGGATTAAAAAAAAAAATATTAAACTAAATTTTGAAACTATTAGAATTGAGTGTACGATTTATTGCATCGAATGAGATTAGCTGTGGCCCCAAAATCTTGTACAACTTGTTAAAGATGTCCATTCGTTTGCTGTTTTCGTGACGAGATAGGGTAGACTGAGGATGTTCTATGAGAGGCCGGCAGAAAGTGCTAATCAATCGAAATCCTTTAGTTTTGATCGATTTTTGGGTGCGAAAATCAGACTTTTGATGTGGTAAACGAAGATTCTGGGCACATGCAAGACGCGCTATGTTCGATTAAGCTTACACTTTTAGCATTAGTTATATCCTCTGACATCCACTTCCTTGAGATCGACGCCAATGCGAGCTTTCCTTGAAAAGAAAACGGTCCCAAAACTACTATCATCGATGTTCCAGCTCATTTAAAATTCATTTTGTAGAGAGTCATATTGTTGCTCTAGCTCCTAAGTGTAACGCTCGATGGTTCAACTTAGACTAAATTATTTCCTATTTGTTTTACATGCTAGACTTATGGGATAGTCTTGGTGTCATTACAAATATTGCGAATATAATTGGGTTCTATAATTATAACAAAATTCATGTAGCGCGGGTTGCCTAACGTAAGGCGCAAACACATGTTTTTGCAGACGGTTTCGTTTGCAATGTTTTTTTTATTGTATTTTCGACCTAAATGTAAATGGCTCCCTAAACTACCACTGTAATGACAGGTTGTAATAGATTATAAACAATCGATAAGTAATAAAAAAAGGTGATATTATTCTTATTTCCCTCGCTGTAGTTATTATTATCATCATGAAATCGGCGTCAAACCAGTTTCCTCGATAGCTATCCGACCACGGCAGAAGACGCTACAGGGTGTTTAGAAGTTTCGGGCGAAGGTTAACCAGTTTTCAAGAACTAACCTGTTTGGTTAAAATCCGATTTGCATCGGTTTAGCTAAATATCTATACAAAGCTAGAAATGAATAGAGTAAACGATATTGTGATCCTAGTGTTAATTGCATTTAAAAACCAGTCTTGAATTAATCAAAATCCTTAATCAGGTTTCCAGTATGAATGATGTTTACCTATCCATCAATCGATCAGGCGATCCCAGCGGATTTGCAGTCAAGGAATTGGGGTTCGGTCCTCGAAAGCAGCCATTACTTTGTAGCAAATTTTGCCATAACCATACAGCAAAAGTAATAATAAATGGATTTATATGCAATGACGTTCGAGGAAAAAGGATATGGATCCTTCGCCCTTCACCGCACTTGGGACCGGTGTTCTTCGGATTGACGTTTACCCGCTCCTTCATACTAGGGGAGTGTCTTTTGGTGGGATGTGCTTTTTGTGTGTGTATGAATATTAAATAGGATGGCACACGCGAATCGGTGCGCCCTTCGTTGGGGTTTGCCCAAGGTTGCCCCAAGCCGTGTTGTGTTTATAGAGAGAGTGTGGTCTGTTACCACACAGATGTCACTGTCGCTCTGTGTCGCTAGGTGTTGCAACAGAGGATTCATGTGATGTAGAGTGTCCTCTGTGTGTGTTTTGTGCGTGTGATAGCGTGCATTTCTGTACAAAAAAATAAATTACGGTTCTGCAAAATGTTGTTGCATTAATTAACCACTTCGTTAACGGTAATGGACGAAATCCGGCGGACAGTAGCACTAGCAAAAATTAAGGTGTGCGATACCTTTGTTTGTTTTTTGAAGGCTGAAGTGGATACATCCCATGATTTCATGTGGTCACTTGCATGTAGTTTCGCTTGGGGAAAATTTTAAACGCGTCGAGATTTGGATGAGATTTTGACCGGTGGGATTAGTTTTCGAACGAGAGATTAAGGAATAATCGCGGTTTATCATGCTCATCAGCTGGGGTTTGATGGATGCCGTAAAGTTAACGATTTTGGTGATGTGTTTTGTACGTTTAAAGGTTTCTCATGGGAGAGAAAGTTTTTAGTTTACTAAAAAACTACAAAAATGTATACTGTTATGCTCCTAATATCGCTTCACAATAAGTTCAATTTATTCGCAGAAAAAGTTATCGAACCTGATGCGGTCTACATATCAAAATGCAATAAACAAACAACAGAAACCTCGTTATAGAAGGAATTGTTTTAAGATTACTGACACTGATACTTGGAATCTACGGAGTGATTGATACTGTTGTATGCATGAATCAGTTTGAGGGGAGGTTCATTCGCACCAAATTCTGTTAATCTAAATTCGATATAGAAAAGTGGTCTGCTTAAAGTATCTGCTGCCCGGCCTAATAATTGATTTTACCAAGAATGTACGGGGCATCGATCAATCCGGTGGTCAGCTTATGAAAAAAATAATACACTAAGCCGTCATTCATCTGTGTTTCCAGAGATTCCAGTCCGAATAGAAGGCACCTAGCACGATAATCACGGAGGCGGCCCGGTGGTGTATACGATAACGGCGCCGGTCTTCACACGGCAGGACCGGGGTTCGAATCCCGACGGACCGCCTCCCCGTACGCAGGACTGACTATCCAGCTACGGGTAAAACTAAGTCATAGAGAGCTAGCAATAGCAGGCCAAGACCTCACGAGGTTGTAGTGCCAAGGAAGAAGAAGCACGATAAGAAGGGTACGATGTCTCATGGGACCACGTTGGCAGGTTGAACAGGGTACGAGTAATTTTTGTCTGTATAGATTTAAGAGTCCTTAAAATCTTCACCTTTAAGCATTGTTTTACAGCCTAATAAACAGAATGCTTTAGACACAGTTAACTCGTTAGTGATCTTGCAGTGTCTACCTATTATCTGGCTATTATCTGTAGAACGATATTATAGAACATTTAGTAACGTTGACATTTATGAGGTTCAAAGAACACCACGATAAAAAGACGGACAGACAGGACAGTCGTCAGGATCTGAAACAGGCTTAACTATTTTCATGTCGTCAATATTACATTTTGAAGTCGAAAACTGAAGAAAATATATTTGTTTTTTTTTTCTCACATATTGTTGTTTAAACTTTTATTAAGTTAGGTGCAAGCACACGTATTAGCTAAGAATAGCAGCTTTAAGGAAATCTGTGTTGATGCGTTGGTGTTTCCATTTCGAATAAAAAGCGTAATTGATTCACTGTATGAAGCTTTCTCGATCATTACAGCAGATTAATGTGTTATGATCTTTCGGTTGACAGCTCACAATCATTCACTACTTGTGGCTGCACACTTGCGGTTTCTTTTGACTGATTAGTTGTCCTTTTTATTGTGACTTCTAGCGAGGAGTAAGAGATTGACCGTTATATGTTACACAATTTGGGTCTAGCTGGCACGATTGATAAATTAAACAATCTTATGCCAATCGGTGTGCCTATTTTTGGGTAATGTTTGCGTCTGTTTGTGGCACAAGTTTTGCAGCAAAATGTGCCCTTTTTTTCACGCTCAGACAGACACAGACTTATGCAACCAAACAAATCCTGTTCAGCTGGTCGAATAGATGTTGCGCTTGCCGTCTTATCCATCAACCATTAGTGAAGTATGTAAGAGTGTAACATCCCGATCACAGGCTATCAATCCAATATTGTTACAAATGCGTTCAGAGTTCCGTGGGTATTTTTTTGCTGTTACACTGGAAGGATGTAGGTTTGTTGCGTAAACGAATATTTACGGCATCAGTGTGTGAGGTACCGTTTGCTTTCGTATGTTCAAAATATAAACGTGCTATTCACGTGCATCAAATTTCTTCCGCTGCTGCGAGAGTGCACACGTCGAGGATACGTAATTTTTCAATAGCTAGACTAAATAAAAGCAATCTATTTTTAACACCACTTTGAAGAATGGACGGTATTTAAAGGTGCTAAATAAATATTAATTCAGTTGCAGTAAAGATGAGTTGGTGGAAGATTGGATCATTTGCAGCTCAACGTTGAGTGACGGTTTTATGTGCTGCTTATAATCTATTTTTCACTTGAAATTTTTAAAATTTAATAGTTTAATCACGTTCTTGAACTGTTTAAAAGAGTTGAGAATAACAACTCTTTTCAAAGAATCAATTCACTCTTACTCCTTCTCTTTTGTGATTCAAATCATTTAACAACTCTTTTGCGATTCGAAACGTTTAAAAATTCTTTTGAGCGTTTTTAATAGCCACATCATAGTTTTCAAAAGCTTATCATTATTGAAAGAGCTGTTAAACGATTCGCATCGCAAAAGTGTTGTTAAAACTCTTCGTGAAGAGTTAATTAAACTGAATCTTTATGAAGATATAAATCAATCATTCACTCATACTCTGTACGCACAACACTACCGTTTAACAACAACTTGATCCCGAGCATCTCACCGTTTTAGTAGTTTTTAGTGTTGGGAGATGCAAGACTCGGAAGATTCGAGGATTCGATCCCTTGAATGATTCGAATCGATTGGAAGCCATTTGACGGATTCGATCCGACTGGGATTCGATTGGGATTCGATAGGGAGTCGATTGGGATTCGATTGGGATTCGATTGGGATTCGATTGGGATTCGTTTGGGATTCGTTTGGGATTCGATTGAGATTCGTTTGGGATTCGATTAGGATTCGATTGGGATTCGTTTTAGACTCGATTAGGATTCGATTAGGATTCTTTTTGGATTCGTTAGGGATTCAATAGGGATACGTTTGGGATTCGAAGATTCGAGTCCCTTTTGGGATTCATATTCTTATAACCCGATTCGAATTGGGATTCGATTGAGATTCGATCGGGATTCGTTTGGGATTCGATTGGGATTCGATTGGGATTCGATTGGGATTCGATTGGGATTCGATTGGGACTCGTTTGGGATTCATATGGGATTTGATTGAGATTCCTTTGCGATTCGTTTGAGATTCGACTGGATTTAGGTTGGGATTCGAATGGGGTTCGATTGGGACTCGTTTGGGATTCGATTGGTATTCGTTTGGGACTCGTTTGGGATTCGTTTGGGATTCGATTGGGATTCGATTGGGATTCAATTGGGACTCATTTGGGATTCGATTAGGATTCTTTTTGGATTCGTTAGGGATTCGATTGGGATACGTTTGGGATTCGAAGATTCGAGTCTCTGTTGGGATTCATATTCCCATCACTAGTAGTTTTACACTGTTCGCAAGCTATTAAAACAACATATAAACATTGGAAAGAATTTATGGGTACAACATTATTGAAATACTTAATTTTTGTTATAGTTATTCTTATGTGGTGTGTTTCCATATTACACACTTAATGATAATTGTTTAAAAATAAATATAAACCATAAATAAATTGTAAAAAATTCTCTTTAAAACAAAATAAGATGATAAAGCTCGCAATAATAACGGAACGATACATATCTGTTGTTCGTTTCGTTACTTACATTATTGGTACATTCTTTTTTGCTTTGTTGAACGATGCAGAATCATTGACGGAATCATCAGTTACTTATTCTACTTTTATTAATTAAACGTTTGTTTTCCTATACTTTCCTCAGACATCTTGCGTTTTGTTTCGCTACCGGTTTGTTTTGGTTTGTTTTCGGTTTTCTTCTGATGTACTGTAACATCTTACGTTCACTCACTCTACATCATCTACGCAGTTTCCACCATTTTTTCCACCATCTATATCGTTCACTACTTTCTGTTTCGTGTCGTTTTTTTTTCTTCTTACAGCGCACGGAGTGTCTAACTCGATTTCAGGGCTCCGGATAGTTTCTGTACGTAAATTTCTTGAAAGTTTGTTGTGACACTGCCCTCCTCCCATCGGTGCTATGCTTTTACCGATTCCGATGTTAGAGTTTGAAGCAATGTGTCCTACTTTTCTTCCTTAAACAATCATATTATGTTCCATTTCTTTCTTCACTTTTGCGAGAAATTCTTCCATTATTTGAAATGCGTTAGTAAACTAAATTGCACACTTTATTGAATGGGAAGAAAACCCTACCTGAATATTTGTAAATCGAAACAGGTCACCCTTATTAAAGATAGAAAATCTCGCAAAATTGGTCTAGATGTTTCCTTGCCCTCTATTAATTGTATTGTCTCGTAATTGTGTTACCCGAATCGATGCTAAGTGGAATGTTCAACGAACGAATTAATTATTTGTTGGAATGAATTTAATATTCTATTTTTTCTGATGTCACAAATCTACATGTTTTGATTTTTATTTATGGTCTTCTCGTTTCATGCATTTTCATATTCATGCACATTAATTCCATCATGTGCGATTGAGAGCATACCTTTCCTTGTTTTTTTTCTTGTTTAGAATGCCGCTTATAGTATGGTCCCTCCGTTTGTTTTAACTAAATAATTGCTATTAGTAGAGCTTATTTTATGATAATTAATTTGATAAAATCCTTTCTCCTTCCTGCATTTAAATCGAACTAATGTAGCGTGCACGTGTTGATATTGTTTTAGTTTACATTGTCACATTGAATTCATTTCGATGCTCATGTTTTTATCGTGTTTTATTTGAACTAATCGATGTCTATGCCAGTGTCATCGAGATGTATTTGTTTGGATTAATGTGTGTTTTTAAATCCCATTTTCTAGCAAGGTGCATGATAATCTATTACGTCCCAAGTCCAATTGTAACCAAATGCAATATAATAAATATTTTCTACTCGACGCAATAGACGTAAGTAACTAATATTTATCTACCCTGACACATTAAAACCTGTCTTGTGCTGCACCATTTTTCATGCTAAACTGTACTGTATCTATGCTTAATGCAGTAAAAAAATAAAATTTGCTAAATCATCAACGAAAACCTAAAAATACTCGTCGAAGGGTAAATTTTGGTTAACGCTTCGTGCGTGTTCCATATTGATTGCAAACCGTTGTGTAATGTAGATAAAGGAAAGCCAGGGCGTGTCTTGTGGTGCTTCAGTTACGAACAATTATCTTTATTTATCTGATAAAGCTAATCCTTAATCGATAAACAGCCATTGCCGTGCTGTGCGTTATGATATAAGCCCGATATCGGATCGGTACGGTTGCCGCTACTACAGTTTGTAGCGTACAATTTTGTTTATTTCGTCGAATCGGCCTAAAGCCCTAAAGGCAGTAAATTAATTGAATTGCAAGTAAATCATCAAAACGTCGAATGCCATCCAGCCACAGCACTAAAGTGCCAGGGAAAATTATCGATAGCTAATTGGCAGCAAACATTTTCCACATTCTCGGTTTGCTGCCTACGTTGGCAGGCAGACAGGCAGAGCAGGGCTTCATGCCATCCATGTGTAATTGAATGCCCATTGGGAGAAAGTAATCACCATCATTCTCGGTGGACCTGTTTCCTCTTGCAGCAGAGGGATGTGATGTGTTGTTGCAGTACGCTGTGTAACGGTGTTTAGAGAGGATGAGAGAGAGAGAGAGAGAGGTTCGCATAGCTATCATCATGATTTGCAGTTGCATTTTTCCAGTCGACCTACATTTGGCTTGTGTGGATGGACACGCAGACACAAACTGTAGGCCGGGAAGCTTTCTGCCAATGAAACTGCACGGGACCGACTCATCGACAGGGGTTCAATACATGATAAAAAGATTGTTAAGAGGTATATACATACAGTACTGGACAAAATAAAAACTCTGATTTTATTCAACAGCTATGAAAGATAGTTCCTTGGTATCTTTGGACGGGAATTACAATAATAAATGTATTTTAAGAATACTGGACTGATTCGAGCTTGAAGTTTCAACGAGGCTTTTTTTGGATGTATTGAGTGTTCAAATCCAACCAGGCTTTCTCCAGAGCTTCAAATAGTTTTTCACGGTTGGTCACGTCGCCTTTTCATCCTTCTTGGAACCAGAATAAACCACCTTTTTTTCAATAGGATTTAAGTCCGGGTTTTTTTATGGTTATTCCAGAAGTTTGATACGTGATGCACAGAAGTGGGCAGTGGTGCTTGGGATCGTTATATTGTTGGAAAATAAAATTTTACCACAGTTTTACTAGAAGATTCCTTAAGATTTCTTTGCAGAATGCTGATATCTAGTGTCGGCAGTCATAAATGTATGAATTTTGTCAAGATTTCCAACCTCAGACCACGCAAACCTCCCCAAACATCATGATATTAACACCTCCGTGCTTCAATGTTTTTTTTTTTACCATTTTTATAGACCAGTTTCTTGCCGTGAGTTTGACCATACTTATGCCCGCGGTTTTCGTCTAAAGAGCACAAACCTTGCTCTCATCACTGGAGAGAATTTGTTTACAGAAGTCCAATGCCTGGTCTATGTACCTCTGGGCAAAGCTTAGGCGCTTGATCCTACAAAGATCATCATTAATTATTTAGTCATTAGTATCATATAAATGATAGAATCATAACTAACAAACCTGTTTACTTTGTGAATCAAAGGTCTACATTACGCAAAGCTGTTTTTATTGCCTATTTCGTGTAATTTTCTACGCACAGTTCGATCTGAGATGTTTAAGTTGAAGTTTTCCTTTATTATACACGGCCGCTTATCGACAGATTTTTGGCGACTGGGTAGCAAATTCTGCGATCATCCTTGCTTGTAGTCTTTCGTTTCCTTCGTCTACCAGCTCGGTCTTGCACACTGCCATAGTTCCTCGGTACTTCTTATATATTTTCCGTACCTCTGTCTCAGTTAAATCGCATTTCCGAGCGATCGCTCTGTTCGACAGACCTTCTTGATGATTTAAAAAACAAATATTTACGGATATCTACAGAAATTTGTTTCCTTGCCATCTTTCCTGATTACAATGTCCACTCAGTATGGTAAATTATACTAAACACGTTTTTAAACGATTCCATGTTGTTTGCGGGGTAGGAACACTTGATTTTTGACACTGCGTATTTAATCAAACTTCTAAAAATATGTGCAACATAATGAGCTAATGATGAGGTATTCATTTTTAACATAAAAAATGCTACAATTTGTCCATACCATACACTAAAATAGCTAATTATTATTATGATTATTGTTTATTAAAAACCAAAAGTGATTGACCGAGCGTATTGACCCTATCACAAAGCTTAGACCTACTCTAAAAGCTATACAAATTTGTGACGATGACTGATATAAATTAGACGAAGACTACTGAACATAGAAAACACGACGGTGCCAGTCGAAAAATAAATAGTTTTCATTGAATATTCGAGCCATAGCAGTCAAGGGATCATTATCACCATACGCACGTCTAGTTATGTCTGTTCTCAGTAAATCATAATTTCTAAAGGTCCTAGGAGATACATTATTATTCACACGTGCCAGCAGCTCAGGTGCGTCTATCTCACCAGTCAGAAGTTTGGCTAAAAATTTACATTGAGCAATATCGCGTCTCCTGGCAAGGGTTTCTAATCCTAACAGTAAACAACGGGTATTGTAGGATGGACGTGGTGTAACGATACGGAACGGTGTAAAACGCAAGACGAAACGCTTAAAATTTTGTTGCACCGATTCAAACCTATTCGACCAGCGACTGAAAGAAGGACACCAGACAACCGAACTAGTCTCCAGCACGGAACGAGCAAATGATTTCTTCTTCTTTCTTGGCCTAACGACCTCTTAGGTCATGCCTGCCATTACTGGCTTACTAGACTTATTGTTACCGCATAGTTGAATAGTCAGTCCTCACTATGGGGGAACGGCCCAGATGAGACTTGAACCCAGGTCCTGCCGTGTGAAGACCGACGCCGCTGTCGCATCTACCACCGGGCCGAGCAAGCGATTTAAATAAGGCTAGTAAGCAATGCGGATCAGAGAATTCATTAGATTGCATTCGAATGAAACCTACCATTTTGCTAGCTCTATCTATTATGTCACTGTAGTGGTTTCTAAAATCAAGCTTGCGGTCTAGGGTGATTCCTAAGTCCTTAACTGTATAGCATAGTTGCAGTTGCGTTTTAAATATTTTGTAATTGAACACTAAAGGACGAACAGAATGATGGAAGGACATACAAACACACTTATCAACAGAAATAAGTAGGTCGTTTTTAACGCATCAGTCGGAAAAACAGTTCACAGATCTTTGGAGGTTAAGACTATCACAGTTATTCCGGGCATGTAAAAACAGTCTCAGGTCATCGGCGTAGAGTAGACACTTAGCATTACGTACGGTCAGTGTCGTCGTTAAAGAAGAGGGAGAAAGGCAGTGGTCCCAAATTGCTACCCTTAGGGACGTCTGAAGAGTTTTCGTATTCGCCGGATGTAAAGTTGTCAACTTTTACTCGGTAGCAACGTTTTGTGAGGTACGATCTAAACCCCTTTACAAGGGAGTCAGAGAATCCGAGGCGAGTAAGCTTGGCCAATAGTAGACGATGATTCACGCGATCGAATGCAGCCTTGAGGTCCGTGTAAATCACATCCATTTGCGTCCCGGATGCAAAAGTAGCATGACACTTTGTTTCGACAAGGTTAGTTGTAACACTCCGCCGAGGGTAGAAGCCATGTTGACGCGTTGAGATGAACGTTCAGCACTGGAACATTTGGGAGTTTTGCACGACGATCTCTAGGACCTTCGCTCCAGCTGCCAATGTAGTAATACCGCGACAGTTAGGAACTGTGCATTGTGTTAACGACAGCTTAAAAATACGTGTAAGAGGCTTTGACAAAACATCGCAGCATTTAGCGTAGACCACCGTCGGAATACTGTCAATATCAGGATTGAAGGAACTTTTAATTTGCTTCAAAGCGCGTATTACGGAATCCTTAGTGACAGTTACATATCGTATAGCAATGTCAACAGCATCACGAGGAACGTTAACCAACATGCATCATCCGTAGCAAAACAACTGTTGAAGCGTTCAGCAAATAAGTTGCACATGTCTTTCTTGCTGCTTGAATGCAGAAAAAATTGTAGCGATGTAAATATAATAACACCAAGCGCGTACTTATTTTTGTCGAGTACCGTATACCTAGACATGTAGCGAAATCAATTAGTTATTAGATTTTGATTTTCTTATCAAAGTCACAAGTTAACTACAAACTGGCGTTTATAGACCAAACGGAGCGCCGGTACGAGATTGTTTGCATATGGGGTCGTCCATCAAAATAAATTGTACAAGATTGATGAAATTAGCGGATTTAGCTTAGGAAAGACTCATATCACAACCATTACCTTTGGAACTGGAATGGAGCTGTACTTCTTCACGCAAAGGCAACGTCCAAGTATTAGATTTCCTCTCCATCATCTCGATGGCATTGTGTTCGAACGTTTCAACTAACGGCGTGTCGTTAGCGAACCGACGATAACGACGACGACTGTTATAATACGCGGCCGTGGAAGTGTCAATACAAAAACAGCAGATTAATCATGTTGAACATAGGAAGAGTTGTGCTGGCAATCGATGATCGGAAAGCCATACACACCACGCCATCGGGTGGTTGTACCGGGGATAAATAGGGACGACGGAAATGGTGATGGTGGTCCTCTCATTCGCAAAAGCACTATGTAGGCGGCAGGGCTGCGTGACGTTAATTAGCGTCAATGTATTTTGTTTCATTACACGCTTGCCGTACATTTGCTGTTGGAGTGTTGGAGTGTTGTTGATTGGCCGCTGGTTAGCCGGATTCGTCCATACACTGCTCGCTATTCGATTCATCCGGTTTTGTGAAACAAAAACAAATGAATAAAACGATAGAAACCGTATACAAAACTGATCCTTAATACGGTAAAAATTAAACATCGCTTCTTCGTATCGAATTTAAACGAATGGATACGGGTATCCTTCAGTGAAGTAATGCTTACGTTTCATTTGTATGTATATGTATATTGCGAATCGACGTTGATTGAAAAAGAAAACGTTCTTGTTTCGTAGAATGTGGGAACAATTCCGAGGGGCCAGACGGAAAAAAAATCCCAAGAAAGAATTCGGGTGAGGAAGCGTAAAGAAATGGCAGAGTACAGCAGCATACATGTACAGAAGTTTTATTTCCCTAGGTGCAGTGTCAGCTTTTCCAATGTTCTGTTCTGTTCTGTTTATATAGAGATGGATGTATTTATTTGTTTGTTCTCATCTAATTTGTTCTATTTGTAGGTAGAATCCGTGTTTGTTTCGTAGATAAGAAGACGACCAATACAAGACCAATTCTTGCATTGAAAATGGATTCGTCGAGAGCAATTTTTAGCTTCCAGATCTGGATATAGATTTGACTAGGGATTAATTGTCTTTGAAAACTCGCCCTCTTGTGTCAGTTTTGTGGCGGTAAGGTGTAGCGTTCGGAAAACTGTAACCCATTTTCTTAAGCGCTTTCGCTTTAAGCTTTCCGGATGCGGTCCACGCTTTATCTTCGTGGAAGCATGGTCGCCCTGGTTGTCTCATACCACCGCATAGTAAATGTTTGGAGCGCTTATTGCGCGCCTTTGACGTTTATGTCAGTTATTATCCTTTCGGTGTTTTAGGTGGAAAATGACTGTTCCTTAGAATCCGGTACGGGGAGTAACAGCACAGAATGATCCGGATGATGATGATGCTCCTCCAGCACAGGGTTTATCGCTGCACTCACCTAACTTCGACTGCTGTATAGTGAAGCAACAAACTCACTCTTCGCTTCTGACATGGTGTGTGTGTGGGATGGAAAATTTTATTTTACATAATTTCTGGAAGCTGGTCGATGTTTTGCTTTAGATAGGCGTTCCAAAAAAATTTTACGAAATTTAATTTCGCCGTAAAAGCGCTGAAACTTTTTACCCAGCAACGCGCATGTTTCAACTCGATTTTTTCGGCAGAATGTTTGTTTGATGTGTTGAAAATTATTGGGCAAATGATTTTGTGAACTTAGCCGACGTCTAATTTCGCATGCACACGCTTGCTTGTGCAGAGGTTGCAAAGGAGGAGATGCAAAAAGTTAGTGATGTAATAGAATTTAGCATAGCGTCGAGTGTTCTTCTTGCTGCTTTGTGGAAAATGTCTCACATCGGCATGAACGAGGACAAACCTCAAAAGGAAACTAAAGTGCTTCCGTTTTTGTGAGTGTTTTGCTTTGCTGCTTGCTTGCTCGCTCCCCTACGTTTAGGCAACTGGTTGGTTGCTGATGCTCACTAACCGTTAAATACACCTTTTACCAGCGAAAGGTAAACCAACTGATTAAATCTACAAGTCGTCGCGCCCCCCGGGACGACGACGGATCCATTATTTACGGGCCCGTGGCATTTGGTCTTTTCTAGCAACGGTTTCATCATCGGTTCGGCATTCATTTGTACCATATTCTGTTCATTTCATACATGAACGCTTGTCTTGCATCTCGGGCTCCCCTTTTCAGGCAAATATTTGACACGCACCTTTTGGTCTGTGCTTTCGCGCGCGTCAAACCCCAAGAATCCTTTTCATAGCTAAGGAAAAAAAAGGTTCTTGAGAATGTGGGAATGAAGGAGGGAACAAGCAGTGAAGCTATGTGGTTGTGGCATTTACACAATAGGAAAGCTTTACCCTATAGGTCACAGTTGTGATTGCGAGGCGTCGTATTTTAAAAATAAAATCATATCGTGTGACAATGCTTTGATTGCATTTGGAATGGGCTATTGATCGTTATTAAAACTAGAAAATGAAATGGGAAAATAGTAGTACCTGTAACACCGCTCAAGAAGTAATAAATCATTCCATTTTATCACGTTCAATGTATAGCAAGTTAATGCTCAGGACACTGTTTTAACAGAGCATCGCTTCTCCTAGCAACAATATTTGCAGTTGACACCATTTCATGGAATGGAAATTAATGTGAAAAATAAGTTTTCAGAATTCAGGTTCAGGCTGCTACATTGTTGCCAACCCGTAAGGTGTAGGTGTTCGGAAAACTGTAACCCATTTTCTTAAGCGCTTTCGCTTTAAGCTTTCCGGATGCGGTCCACGCTTTATCTTCGTGGAAGCATGGTCGCCCTGGTTGTCTCATACCACCGCATAGTAAATGTTTGGAGCGCTTATTGCGCGCCTTTGACGTTTATGTCAGTTATTATCCTTTCGGTGTTTTAGGTGGAAAATGACTGTTCCTTAGAATCCGGTACGGGGAGTAACAGCACAGAATGATCCGGATGATGATGATGCTCCTCCAGCACAGGGTTTATCGCTGCACTCACCTAACTTCGACTGCTGTATAGTGAAGCAACAAACTCACTCTTCGCTTCTGACATGGTGTGTGTGTGGGATGGAAAATTTTATTTTACATAATTTCTGGAAGCTGGTCGATGTTTTGCTTTAGATAGGCGTTCCAAAAAAATTTTACGAAATTTAATTTCGTCGAAAAAGCGCTGAAACTTTTTACCCAGCAACGCGCATGTTTCAGCTCGATTTTTTCGGCAGAATGTTTGTTTGATGTGTTGAAAATTATTGGGCAAATGATTTTGTGAACTTAGCCGACGTCTAATTTCGCATGCACACGCTTGCTTGTGCAGAGGTTGCAAAGGAGGAGATGCAAAAAGTTAGTGATGTAATAGAATTTAGCATAGCGTCGAGTGTTCTTCTTGCTGCTTTGTGGAAAATGTCTCACATCGGCATGAACGAGGACAAACCTCAAAAGGAAACTAAAGTGCTTCCGTTTTTGTGAGTGTTTTGCTTTGCTGCTTGCTTGCTCGCTCCCCAACGCGTAGGCAACTGGTTGGTTGCTGATGCTCACTAACCGTTAAATACACCTTTTACCAGCGAAAGGTAAACCAACTGATTAAATCTACAAGTCGTCGCGCCCCCCGGGACGACGACGGATCCATTATTTACGGGCCCGTGGCATTTGGTCTTTTCTAGCAACGGTTTCATCATCGGTTCGGCATTCATTTGTGCCATATTCTGTTCATTTCATACATGAACGCTTGTCTTGCAGCTCGGGCTCCCCTTTTCAGGCAAATATTTGACACGCACCTTTTGGTCTGTGCTCTCGCGCGCGTCAAACCCCAAGAATCCTTATCATAGCTAAGAAAAAAAGGTTCTTGAGAATGTGGGAATGAAAGGAGGGAACAAGCGGTGAAGCTATGTGGTTGTGGCATTTACACAATAGGAAAGCTTTACCCTATAGGTCACAGTTGTGATTGCGAGGCGTCGTATTTTAAAAATAAAATCATATCGTGTGACAATGCTTTGATTGCATTTGGAATGGGCTATTGATCGTTATTAAAACTAGAAAATGAAATGGGAAAATAGTAGTACCTGTACCACCGCTCAAGAAGTAATAAATCATTCCATTTTATCACGTTCAATGTATAGCAAGTTAATGCTCAGGACACTGTTTTAACAGAGCATCGCTTTTCCTAGCAACAATATTTGCAGTTTACACCATTTCTTGGAATGGAAATTAATATGATAAATTATTTTTCAGGTTTCAGGTTCAGGCTGCTACATTGTTGCCAACCCCCCTGCCATTCCTGTACCGTGACAATGTTGCAGTAGTTGCATACAAAAGCGCTGTTGCGAGTGTAGCATACTTACCGTCATATTTTATCGATGAAGTGGGTACGGAAAGGGCACTAAAATAGGAAAGTCATTCAGCTGGATACATCTGAACGTCGAAGGGGAAGTAATTAGATGTTTTTTTCTCGCCTGAAGTACTGACAAGCCGATCTTACCATGCTCAAGGGAAAGGGTGAGGAAGAGAACCAAAAATGCAGCGTGGATTCAAAATGTGCCGAGGAACGCTGAAAGGTGTCCAATACACACTACCCGCCAGGGACGTGAACTGGATTCAGCTGCTAGGGCAATTATGATAAGTAGACAAAGTCAGTCTTCAAATCTCAAAACATTTATTTTCTGGACCGGTAGCTACCAGGAATAACCGTGCTCCTGTAGCGATGTATAAGGAATATAAAATGTTATACAAAGAGTAACTTTACAAAGGATGATTACCATTACATTGACCTCTGGTCGAGTTAGAGCTTGGATGGGAGAGAAAAAGGAGTGTAACGGATGCATAAGATTGCATAAGAGTAGGCGTATTTACGTAACATGCTGCCACCTTAGCAAATTAGCAAAATTTTAATTAATTAAGCCAACATGTACGCCTCGTCGTCCTTAAGAATACAAAAAATAATCTAGTTTAGGTAAGACGCAAATTCTTGTGATTGGTGATTCGTGATTTTAGTTCCCTTTTACGGTTGAAAGGGATACCACTCTAGCAGTCCCGTCCTTTCCTGGATGTACTTCAACAATACGCGCTATGGGCCAACGGCTCCACGAAATATATGTAGTCTGTCTTTATAATGACCAGGGAACGCGTTTGAAGCTGCTGCAAATACTCCCGATGCCATCTGTCGCAAAATCGAGGTGACAACTGTTGAACATGACCCCAATGAGTCAACCGATTCGCTGGGAGCTGTGTAGTATCGATCTCCGGAATCTGCAGCAAGGCTGATCCAACCAGGAAATGTCCCGGGCTGAGTGCAATGATGTCGCTTGGGTCATCTGTCAACGGAGTGATGGGCTGGGAGTTCAGGTAGCACTCGATATCCGCCAACAGGGTTGTCATGTCATTTAAATGAAAGTGTAGAGTCGCCCAAAACGCGTACCAGATGATTCTTCGTGGATTGCACAGCTGCTTCCCATAACCTTCCATAGTGGGGAGATCGAGGCAGGACGATTTTCCAGATGATGCCTTTCTTTATGGTCCACGGTTTTATGACTGCTTGGTGCTTGGTGGTCAGACCGGAATAATTGGTAAGGCAGGTTCAGCTAGTTGGTGGCTCCTTTAAAGTTTGTAGCATTGTCCGAATGAAGTTCCGCTGGGAGTCCATGTCCTACTACAATACGTCTTAATACAGCGATCGAGCTATTCGTTGTAAGTTAAACAACGATGAATAAAAGGTGAACGTCCAATGTGGTAGTTCAGGTCGGACTATCCAACGTGGCTCCTGCCACCATAACGATTTACTTTGCAGTTGACCCAGACTGCATGAATATGCCAAATTAGCTGGGTTGTCCACTCCTAGGATGGGTCGGCATTTGCAACCATCGGTCACCTGTTGAATCTGCGATGCGATAGGAGGGAATTCTCGACGATGAGATTCCTTGATCGGCTAAAGAGTTCTCGTGGTTAAAAATGGTGCAGTAGATGTACCATACGTAACCGTCTTCAGCTCATATTTCACTATCGGTTCTGAAGGTGATGCACGGCAAAGAAACCATTGTAATGGACGGTCTCGAGGGTGTATCCATACATGGCGATACATCTCAGCGATGTCTGCTGTCAATGCCACTTGGTGCGTCTGAAATCGTAGGAGAATCATTGTCCCATCTTGTATTGTAATTCAGTGACACTCCCGTCGACGTCTTGCAGGAACTATCGGACACTACGCGACATTTCGTAGTGGTACTATCTTCCTTTACAATTGGATGATGAGGCAGCACGGTGTCTTAGCTGCACGGCTACCTTTCTCGTTGCAGGCTCTCGTTCCAAACGTCGCTCGATGGCTAAAAATCGTCGCAATGAGATTGATCGGGAATCACCGAGCCGCTCAATCATGTCCGGGTTACGGGGAAGTTGCACTATGTACTTTCCGCTTTCATCACGTTCTGTTGTCTCAGTAGAAATCCTTTCACAAGCACTTTCTTGAACACTCCATCTCGATGTTGCAGTTAGACTGTCGATAGTGAAGAATCGTTTTATTGAGGTGTCGAGAGATGTTACTGCTGTTGTACACGTTGTAGGCTACCTTGCTGGTGGAGTGGGGACGCATTTTCGCTGATGACCCAACCACACTTAGTTTCCTGAAGTACTGGGCGATGCCTACCGAGCGAAACTAACTCTTCGTTCTAGGAGGAAATTATAAAAGAATTCCGCTCCTAAAATTATGTCAATAGGACCAGGGCAATGGAAAAAAATGGGGTTTCTGCCTAAATTTTTGAGGCTCATTGTACGGATCACATCTTATGTGAGTGCTTTAAGGGAATACATTCTTGTGTTGAGTTTCTTTATATTGAATTGCGGAATTTTTCAGAACAATTCGCGTCATAGAGGGTCTCACAAATTGTTGCACTGTAACACTGTCTTCAAGATACGCAAACATTGATTTAAAAGAAAACGAGAGAGAGAGAGAGAGCATCAATTTTATTGTGAAATGGTACACTTGTGCCACGTGCCATTCGATTCGCAAATGATTTAAAATTCCATTTCCGTAAGTGTGTGCCGCTCGAGGCTCGAAAGCTATACCAGACAAACGGCCATATTCCAAAATTCGTGAACCGTATTTATCGTAACGATAACACTAAATAACAACACCCCCCAAAAGGTGTTGTGTACCCTGAGGGTTTGGATGTGAAAGCAGACAAGAAAGTAATTATATTGTTGGTTTCAGTTCGGCGACCTTGCTTAGTTTAAATTGAATTAGGATATTTGTTAAGCGTCGATCCTTGTTGTAACCGTTGTACATTCGGGTTCCGGTGATGGTGTGCTGTGGCACATTTAATTTTCATCCGGATTTACGGTTGCTCAAATTGATTCGGTGTGCCGGAGCAACCTACTGATTCTAATCGAAAGCTAATTGGAGTGGATCTTAAGGACGATACTGAGGAGAAAAGATGCTTTAAATTCAATTTGAATTGTCTGCAAAGCTAGAATGATTCGAAAGCTCTGAAACTATTATTGTTTTAAATTATTGATCGAATGTGATATTTAAGGGTTTAAGAGTTTCATCTTGGTGGTCTCACTTGGTGGCAGCAGGAAAGCTCATGGCGCCTGGACTCATCAGCTCATCCCGGAAGTGACATCCTGGACATCCCGTCGTTTTGGTGAAGTTGAGTTCTTCACAACACAATTGATGACAGGACACGGCTTCTTCCAAGATCACCTTGAGCGGATGAACCTCATTCAGGAGGCACATTGTCCGGAGCTAAGAGAAACACTAGAGCACGTGATTTTTGAGTGCCCTTGCTTCATCGCCGTGAGACGTCGTATGATTTGTCAGGTGGGAGAAGCAGTGACTGTGGAGAACATCATCCCCCTGATGTGGTCCAACCGAAACGTCTGGCGCGTGAATGTAGAGACCATAAGGATGATCCTTACCCGCCTGCAACAGCGACGTATTTGCATCGACAGAGGTACAACTGAGACTGATCCAGGGGCTCAGCAAGATGTCAGTCGGGAGAACCATATCATTAATGGTAATCCCGGTTTCATACTGTACCGGCGGCTATGATCTCCGTGGAAGACCAGGCTACCGCGACAGGCAGTAGATCACCGTTGGAAACTGGAAGAGTCTCATTAGCTCTTCGGTGACCAATGGTCATCGTGAAGCTAAGACGCCCGACAACCCTCACCAAGTTGTCACAGCGCGACGCCGTGACGAGTTGCCCATGGCAAAAATTGTCTATACCATTCATTTCCAATCTTATACCCCCGTTGGTGATCTGGGAATTTTTAGCGAAAGGCTCGAGGAGGCTTTAGTTGGTATGAATTCGGCAGTACCCAATCGGTGGTCCCATGGGTCTCTATGAAGATCTTCTCCTCGGATACAAAAAAAAGAGTTCTATCTTTCAGGATGATGATATATTTACATATATTTGAACACAAAAATAGCGCTCCATGCAGGCTTTTTAGTTTGTAACATATTGTTGCTGTCCACAAATGCATCTACGACTACATTTTCCCGTAGTATTTAAATTGTTTGCTTGATGTTATTATATAGAATATTTTGTTGAATAAATGTTTCAGCTCGTTAGGCATGATTTTGTTGCAAGAAAACCTATTGATCACAGTGTGAAAGGATACCGAACGTGGTGACGATAAAAGCGTACCACACAAAAGAAAACGGAAAACATCAACTAAAGCATTAAATGTTCATTGCCTTGATTTTTATGTTGACACAGGCTGCCTATCATAGCGAACCTTTTGTGATAACTGAACCCAACACGATCATTATCAACATTCCGAGCAGCATGGCTGAAACGTTTCTTCTACGTTTCTGATTTGCCAAACGACAGCGTAAGCATTTCTTGATGTGCTCGATTGCTGTTGTCGATTCTTAACTGTACCCTGCACCTTCTGGAAATTGAAAAGGGTTCGTTTATTTGGTGCATTCGTTTGAAAAATAAATATTACGACACATATGTGCCTGTTCGGTACGGTGGTAGTGTGCAGTGCCTTCCTTCCTTCTTTTACTGGTGAATAATAATACGGTGTGTTCTACTCGTTTCCTCGCTTGTGAAACGTTTGAACAGCAATACTGTCTTTGCAGCCTTTCCTTGTGTTCACTTACGATACCGTTCCGAGATCAATCGGACTTGAAGCCTTCGCTAATATGGGCAGAGTAAGATGGATATGATGAATTCTCTCTTACATTAATAGAAGTGTCGTTGGAGAATGATTTGTTTTGCTGTTTATTTGGGTTTCCTTTTGAGGAAAAAGAAAAGTAAAATATCATCTGGTTTTATTAATTTCCTAAGCAGATTCTGTTGTTCGAAATGTTAAATTAAATTTCAATCATATGCATAAGATTGCATAAGAGTAGGCGTATTTTTTCGTTCAATCTTAGTTGAAAGAAAAGCGAAGAGTTTTTACCTCTGTTTATTTTATTATTATATATTTAGAAAGTGTCCCCCTTTCGGTTTAACAAAATATGGTTTAACTCTAACTTAACTCTAGTCTTAGAAATCTAATAAGGGGTGGCACGGCCAGACACCAACTTTATCACTCAGAATCGTTAGAAAGACGGGACCGGAAAGTAGGAATAGTTATATTAATGTCAAACAGAGGGAGACGGGACCGGAGACGACGACAAGGGACATATAGGTTTAAGGAGGATAGTAGGGAAGGTGCATCAATGTTATTGGATAGGATAGTAGCAATGAAAATCGCCTACGCATGTGCGAAGCGGGACTCTTGATTCACAAGACCCAGCATACGGCAACGCACTGAATATGTAGGCATAGGGACATTAGATTGCCGAACCTCAAGGTAGTGTACTTAGTTCGCTTCTCTTTTCCAGACGGCTGCCTCCTCTATGCTAACGATTTGAAAATTTATTTGCCTGTGTCCTCGTCCGTTGATTGTTTGAATCCTTCAATCCTTCCTTAATTCCTCCTATTCCTGATGTTATTCCAATGGTCTTCCCCGATAAGTGTTATGTTATATCGTTTGGTCGTTTGTCTTCCAACATATTGTGGGACTGTTCCTTTCAGGGTACCAGATTGAGTAGAGTTAATTCTGCTAATGATCTCGTGGTTTGGCTTGATGACAAACTGTCTTTCCGCGATCACATAGAGAACACGCTCAACAAAGCTAATAAAACGCTTGGTTTTATTATCCGTCTGTCCTCCGAAATTCGTGATCCTATATGTCTTAAATCAGTGTACTGCTGCTGGGTTCGTGCAATATTGGAACATGCTGCTGTAGTATGATCACCAGCTGGCCAGACAGCGATGGATAGGATCGAGAGGGTACAACGAAAATTCATCCGAGTTGCCGTGCGCCGGTTTCTTGTCGGGTACACGGATTCAGTTCCCTCTTATCTCCATCGCTGTCGAATACTGGGTCTTGAACTGATTAGAACGCGATACTTCCATATCCATTCCTATTTTATCGCTAGTCTGCACTTTTATCCTTGATTCCGGAGACAGACCTCCGCTTCTTATCCCAACTCGTAGTACACGCCAAGGCCAGAATGACCCTTTCCTAATTGCGCTCGCGGCCTTTAATGATTCGTATCATCTATTCGATTTTGGCATCCCCGCATCCCGTTTCCGCTCTCGTCTTCGTGATTCCTCTTCCCTCTCCGATGTTTAAGCTAAGATAACATTTGTTTGTTAAACCCATGCGACATACAATAGTAAGATATGAATAAATAATAATAAATAATAATTAAAGAGCCATTTGCCATACGGGTAAACTTTCTCTCAATGCTCACAATTCGTTGAAAGGCAGTAACACCAACGGGAGCCCAGCTCACAAATGCATATTCAATAGTTGATCTAACCCAACAGCAATATAGGACCTTAAGACAAAAAGGATCATAAATATCCACAGAAAGACGACTTATAATACCTAGAATTTTACGTGTCTTAGCTATAACTGCTTTAGTCTACTCCTTAAATAACAAAGATTCGTCAAGACATACACCTAGATCTTTAACTAAAGACACACGCTGTATAGGACAATTGGATAGAAGGAAATTTGTAGCAATTTTCCTTGCAGCGGGGCGTCCGAAAGAAATTGATTAGCATTTATGCGTGCATAGATCTAAACCATTTGATCCAAGAGTCAAGAAAACATTGAACTGTACATTTATCCTTGGTCGGTACAAACGCTGCACAAAAAAGGATACATTTTCGGGCAACTTTGTTGTGTTACGGTTGGGGATTTAATTTCGTTTTGCGCTTGTTTTGTTGTACCGCAACCTTTTCATTCGCAAACAGCTCAGTAATGTTGTTGTTCGACTTTCTTTTCATCGGTTAAAGTTGACGTCGAGAAGTTTCGTCAATATTGTAGCAAACTTTACGATTACTCAATTGTACGCAGTTAATAGATAGATGGGGGATTGTGATAACAAGAAAGGTGTGTTTATCTTTTCACAAAAACTGTATATGGAATGGATTGGCGATTGGGATTGGGTTATCTAGGCGATTTCGTTTCTCCTCGCAATGTTATAAAAGTTATTTTACGATAAAATGAATCAACACTGGGTCTTCCAAACAACAATACACAGGTGGGTAAGAAGATATCCCGGAAACCAGCTTGCTTCGGAAAATGGTTCTAAAATCCTTTTTAGCTCGATTTATATGTACGAGAGTGAAGCTTATGTTTCCGTTTATTTTTTCCTTGTATGGTTGAGTAATACGATTTGTGGTTGATTTTTACGCCTTCTGTCAGTTTGCTCGCTTCTAATCGGATTTGCTGCCAGCTTTCTTCGGCCAGAGAACTCGCAAAACATACGAGTACGAGGGAAAGGGTTTATAGAAAGTGTTGTAGCTGCCATAAATTGAGCGTACTTTTTTTGAATTGATTTAGTCAATAATGCGTTTATGTGAAAATAAAAAGAGGAGAAAAAAAAGATAAATAGACAACGGTACGAAGAATAGCCTGTTCTATTGGTGTGGTGCCCGGACCAACGCTCGTAACAGCGAATCATTTATTATGGAGAAAGAAAGTGCAAACAACGAAATCACAGCGCCGAGTCGGTTCGGTTTTCGGCTAAATGCCAAAACGGATGAACACCTGTTGCTGTCGTTGATGTTGCTGAACTCCGTAGCAAGGTGTGTCTCATGAGACGCTCACGTTGATGATTCGATGCTGATGGTGATTGCTCTGTGATTATCAAATTACGCTAATTTGTCTCGTTTTGCTAAGACACCTGTGGCTGTTATGACATTAACACACAAGCAATCGACGTGAGCAATATGTTTGCTTATCGAAAATCAAAAGGATTTATTATAATGTAGAATATCCAGCACCTAGTATGTAGCTAAATTAATTATTGTTGAAAATGGACACTTTACCTATTCGAATATACCAGTGCACAAACAGAACAACCGTAATACTCTACCGTTCATTGGAATCGGTACCGGTGGCTCTGTGTCGGCGCTACAAGGAAAAACAAAGCATTTATAGCCGAAAGTAGGTCATCAGCAAACCCAACCTCTCCCATCATGCGATGCCTAAAATTAGGCATATTATTACAGTTTCAAAGGAATGAGCAGCATTAATATTTGGTGTACTCCAGACTCTGTGTTCGTCCGTGTCGCTCGGAGGCCTGTTACATCATTCAATGGAGACGCCCAGTGCTTTATGATGCCACGTGGGTTGGCTCTCTAGTTGCGATGGGAGGAGGCGCAAGCAAAGGAATAAAAACACGACAACGTCGTGTGAAGGAAAGCTTTGTGAACGTGCGCTGGTTAGGGATGCTGTTCTTACCATAGTTAAACATAATTGAACATGCGTTAAAGCACGGCAAGACAGCAACTCTCGTTCGTTGGGTTGCAGCAAAAAGGAAAAAGCTTTTACTGTACCGAATTCGTTTGCCTGTTTGACCTTTATCCAGCTTGTTACGTCTGAAGGTATCATCTACCGATGCTTTGATGTTTGCTGGTACAGCTACAAGGGGTATGGTCTGGAATACTTGATAATTCTTCTGAAAGTAATAGGTCGTTCTTTGGATATAGTGACTGTCGATAGTGACAGTGACGGTAATGGAATTAAATATTCATTACGCTTAATTCTACTGTACATAATCTATGAAACAATTAATTAGAAGAAGAGTAGTATGCATGGAATTTGATGTTTCATTGTAGAAAAATCTTATGTATTATATTTGTTAAAGCTGATTTACATACGGCGTTTGAGCTTCGTGAGAAGCCAGCTTTTAGAGACTTAATTTTGTTTATATACCGTGTAGTTTTGAACGTTTTAGTTATCTATTCGGCATTAGTTTCTCTCCGCACACTGTACCAGGTCATGTGTCACATGCGTGTCATTTGTTTTGTAGACTCCACTCGGATCATTTGTTTATTCTCTCTATTTGTTGTACCAATGGAATTAGTCCAACGAATGGAATGCCGTTCCCGCATCTGTCTGGCTACTTTGCTGCGCTTACTAATGTATGATCTATCTATGTTTTGCAGTCATCGTCTCAGGACAATGTAGAGATGGTCATCGACGATAGCTATGATTCGCAGCAGCAGCAGCAGCAGCACCCTACACATGACCATCGCCATGGCCAGCATCAGGAGCAGCAGTCGCACCATCCGACAGTGCTAGCACATCCACATCAATATCATCCACATCATCACCATCCACAGTACAACCGGCAGCAGCAACAGCAACAACAGCAGCATTCTACAGGCATTCCAGTCGCTGGAATGGTTACCTACCTTGCGCAGCATCCTGCAGGCGACCAGCCCGAACCGATGTTGGATGGAGCCGGTACCGCTGACAGCAACTATCGCTATCAACGCCGGGATTCGCCGGAAGCCGGCTTGGTGGTTGGCGCCGAAGAGGGAATGGATCTGGATTTGACGGTCGGCATTGATGGGGGTGACTTGTCGCAGTTAAGAGGTGAAGCCACGTACGCGGGCACGGGAGGAAATGGTGGCAACGGTAGTGACGAGCACGAGATAGACATCAGGGACATTATAAGGGAGGGCCACGAGAAAGCCGATCCGTCACAGTTCGAGCTGCTGAAGGTGCTCGGCGAAGGATCGTTTGGCAAGGTGTTTCTGGTACGGAAGATTGTCGGCATCGATGCGGGCACGTTGTATGCCATGAAAGTAAGTAGTAGGTGTGTGGTACACACTGCGACAATGTTTTAACGAGCACTACCTTCCATTGTAGGTATTAAAGAAGGCAACACTGAAGGTGAAGGACCGCGTGCGGAGTACGAACGAACGAAACATCCTGGCCGACGTGGGACATGCATTTATCGTTAAGCTACACTATGCCTTCCAGACGCCCGGCAAGCTGTACCTTATACTGGACTTCTTACGCGGCGGTGACTTATTTACGCGCTTGAGCAAAGAGGTGATGTTTACCGAGGAGGATGTCAAGTTTTACTTGGCCGAACTGGCGCTGGCACTGAACCACCTGCACAGCATCGGCATCATCTATCGCGATCTTAAACCGGAAAACATTCTGCTCGATCAGGTTTGTAGAAAGGTGGCTGCACCACGGGTGTATTGCTTTGGTTTGTAATATGCCGTGTTGTTTCCATTTGTTCCCTACAGTTCGGTCATATAGCTTTAACGGACTTTGGACTATCGAAACAACCGCTGGATGGTTCCAAAACGTATAGCTTCTGTGGGACGGTGGAGTACATGGCACCGGAGGTCGTTAACCGAAAGGGACACACATTTGCTGCGGATTGGTGGTCGTTCGGCGTGCTGATGGTAATGTCGAAGAGCAAAAAAATTTCAACCAAATATTTAACATGTTCCACATCTGCTCGAACAGTTTGAGATGCTGACGGGGAATCTGCCATTCCACGGTAGCAACCGTAACGACACGATGAATCAAATCCTCAAAACCAAGCTCGGTATGCCGGAAAACCTGAGTCCGGAAGCGCAAAGTTTGCTGCGCGCCCTATTCAAACGGAACCCACAGAACCGGCTGGGAGCGGGTCCGAACGGTATCGACGACATTAAGCGACACGAATTCTTTGCCAACGTTGACTGGGATGCGTTTGAGCGGAAAGAGGTACGGCCACCGTTCATACCGGCCGTATCGAGGGACGATGCTTTCTACTTTGATCCCGAGTATACGAACAAATCGCCAAAGTATGTATTGTTTGTTGATAACGGGCGCAAATGTGCATATTCACCACGATTCTATTCACAGGGACTCGCCGGGTGGGCCTGTCAGTGCAAGCGCGTACGAAATCTTCCGTGGCTTCAGCTTCATCGCACCGGGCCTGTTGGACGATCAGCCAAACTTTGCCAATGGGAGCAACATGGTTATGCAGCAGCAGCCCGCGTCTCGGTCACCGTTTTCCAACGAAATTCCCGGCGTGAAACCGATTGCGTTCGGCGATGAGTATAGCTTAATGCAAGAGCTTGGCCGTGGCACGTTCTCCATCTGTCGGATGTGTGAACATCGCACAACCAAAAAGCACTACGCAGTGAAGGTATTTTCCAATAGCTTATTGGGTGTTTCGTGTTGTATAAATTATTGTCTTTTTCCTTTGTAGATAATTGACAAATCCTACCACGATTGCCGCGAAGAGGTGGAGATTCTGCTTCGGTACGGTAATCACCCGAACATCGTGACGTTGTACGGTGTGCACGAAGATGCGAGCTATGTGTACCTGGTGATGGAACTGTTGAAGGGCGGCGAGCTATTGGATCGTATACTAGCGATCAATTTCATGGCAGAACAGGAAGCCAGTGCCGTGTTGCGAACGGTCATTTCGGCTGTCGCGTATCTGCACGAGCACGGTGTCGTCCATCGCGATCTAAAACCATCGAATTTGCTGTACGCATCGTGGAATCATACGCCCGAATCGTTGAAGCTGTGTGATCTTGGTTTCGCAAAGCAGCTCCGTGCCGACAATGGACTGTTGATGACTCCCTGCTATACGGCCAACTTTGTCGCGCCGGAAGTGTTGAAGAAGCAGGGTTACGATTTGGCGTGCGATATCTGGTCATTGGGCGTATTGTTGTACATTATGCTGGATGGGAAAACACCCTTTGCCAGCACGCCAAACGATTCGCCGGACATGATACTGGCGCGCATCGGTTCCGGAAAGGTGGATTTAGAAACGGGTGTAAGTAACTGCAGCGAACCTTCTTCCTCTTTATTGCATCGCAATATTATTTGGTCGTACTTTTTTTGTTGCAGAAATGGCCAACGATATCGGACGAGGTGAAGGATCTGTTGCGGCAGATGCTACACATCGTACCTTCCCGGCGTCCAACGGCAGCCCAAATCCTACGGCATCCCTGGTTGTCGCGTACCGGACCACGGTTGATGTACAATACGGTCGGCACCCAGCACGCGGCCAGTGAACGGCCGATGGTTGTGGAAACGCAAGAACTAAAACCAACTAACGTAAACACGGAAGCCATCAAGGGTGCGGTACATGCAACGTTCCGTGCGATATCCTCACCGCAAGCAGCCAATCTGGGCCCAGTGGGAATGTCCGATCTGGCGCGTCGAAGAATGGATAAGATGAATCAATCATAATGAGCGGGTTTCAGCAGATTGGTCCGTTTGCTTACAGACATTTCAAGACACTTCACGTAAGCTATGCCGGCATTTTCCGGTTGTTTTGAACTATCGGAATGGGTTGGGTTACTTTTGTTATCTAATAGTTCATTTAAATCTGTTATGTTTTGTTTAGTTTTTGTTTAACTTAAGAGATAAGCTGAAAGATGAAGGTGACAAGTTTGTAATAATTTTATCTATATATATATATCAACCAGTGCCAGTGACATTTGTGCCAGAAGGAATAATAATGCTGCTGCTGCTGCTGCTAGCACGTTCTGCTCTAGTTGTGCTTGCAGGAAACCTAAATTTTAAACACTAATCCATTAATGAGTAGCCATTTTTGAAAGCTTTTATTTCGCGAACAGGTGATTTTTGGTTTGATCACTTTAAATGGTAGACTACGACGCTATAGCGGGGGAAGCAAGAACATTGATGAAAAGAAACAAACGAAAACATACGAAACAAAGGATTCGAACCCGATTAACACTTTTATAAAGTGCATTGTGCTATATTTATTGATGATTTATTAAGCTCGTGCAATGCTACATTGTTCAATGAAATGCCGAGCATTGGGAATTTAGTTTTAGTTAATCGTTTTTTTCCCATTAACTCTGTAGTATTTTGAGTAGAACAAATCTTCAGCACATAACACGCTAACGAAAATTCTATTCTAGTAACTATATATGCAGATGTTTTGTTTTGTTTTGTATTGTTTATTTAAGCACTTTTAGCAAATGAACAGTGAATGATTTCAAAACTTAATGGCAAATTAAAATCATATGTAATGGAATCATTTCAAGCACATCTTAGCACCTAGTAGCAAACAGGCGTATATAGTTCAATTATAGAATCGTTTACACTACAAACCATTGAAATGGGCTAGTTAAACGTGTTTGTGGCAGGGTATAACTCACTAACAATAAATTGATTTACGTTAGGAATAATTAGTAAAGTCGACTAATAATAATATACACATACTGCATACGCATATACATATATATATAGATATACTTTAAAACATATACAATCATATACATATATTCGTCGCTGCCGCAGCAGTATCGCGGTTGCAAGATAGGCACACGAGGCACTAGGATGTGTGTATGTATCCGGTTGCCGGATAAATCTGCAGCACTAGCCCCCCGGAAAGAAAACGGGAAGTACGAAATGAAATCATATTTACATACTGTATCGTGCCATTGAATGTATGAATGGGGTTGGGTGTGATGTGTGAACATGGAATTTGTGAAATTTAAGGGCCGGGAGGGAAGCTAGAAGCTGCTGAATAGAATGAAATAATTATTGTGATAACCTACGATAAACGAAGGGAGGAAAACTAATATTGGCAGGACACAGGCGAGCCTTGATAGTAGTGTATTCTGGTCCTATATATTGAACAGCGAACAGAAAGAGAGAGGGAAAGTTCATACGGGCTCAAATATGCCCGTGTGTTCACAGGAGAGGGACACTTCGAAATTGTCACGAAATTGTCACAGTGCTTTGTCTGTATGTACCGTTGCTACCTGATGTGCTGTAATGTCGTCGATGTGTGCGTTGTGCTAACAATTGTTGCTTCCAGTGTTTCCAAACAGTTTCATTTTTCAACATATTCAACGTACAATAATTGAATCGGTGTAGCAAGAAGGTCAAGAGAGAAGAAGAGTGTGCGAAAGTGCGTATGTGTGTGTGTATCATTCGGCGCTTAGTAAGTAATTCAACATTTTTGCATTTTACGATACGTCTCGTCTCTCGTTATTGAGTTACGAGACCGGGGGTGTTTCTTTATTTCCTGCGCTCGAACGTATTGTTCGTTTCTTGTGAAATCAACCCCAAAACCATTTATCACAGGAACGATAAACACACACACTATCCTTCCTTTTCTTTACTATTGTACACCGTATGGCACGAACATTATTCAAACATAGAGTCCAACAACTGGGAAGACTTAAGAAATAAGTAGCTTCTTACAAGCTACATCACAAATCTCTCTCTCTTTCTCTCTGGAAAACAAACCACAACCGAATAAGTTTCTCGAAGCTCGAATGAAAGACATCTTATTAATAATCTGAATGGTGTGTAAAGAGAAATAGACTAAGTGGCAGGACACAGGCGAGCCTTGATAGTAGTGTATTCTGGTCCTATATATTGAACAGCGAACAGAAAGAGAGAGGGATAGTTCATACGGGCTCAAACATGCCCGTGTTCACATGAGAGGGACACTTCGAAATTGTCACAGTGCTTTGTCTGTATGTACCGTTGCTACCTGATGTGCTGTAATGTCGTCGATGTGTGCGTTGTGCTAACAATTGTTGCTTCCAGTGTTTCCAAACAGTTTCATTTTTCAACATATTCAACGTACAATAATTGAATCGGTGTAGCAAGAAGGTCAAGAGAGAAGAAGAGTGTGCGAAAGTGCGTATGTGTGTGTGTATCATTCGGCGCTTAGTAAGTAATTCAACATTTTTGCATTTTACGATACGTCTCGTCTCTCGTTATTGAGTTACGAGACCGGGGGTGTTTCTTTATTTCCTGCGCTCGAACGTATTGTTCGTTTCTTGTGAAATCAACCCCAAAACCATTTATCACAGGAACGATAAACACACACACTATCCTTCCTTTTCTTTACTATTGTACACCGTATGGCACGAACATTATTCAAACATAGAGTCCAACAACTGGGAAGACTTAAGAAATAAGTAGCTTCTTACAAGCTACATCACAAATCTCTCTCTCTTTCTCTCTGGAAAACAAACCACAACCGAATAAGTTTCTCGAAGCTCGAATGAAAGACATCTTATTAATAATCTGAATGGTGTGTAAAGAGAAATAGACTAAAAAAAGAAAAAAAAACATTAATTGGAGTACGTCCCAACTAAACGAACACACACAAAAACGTCGCTCTAACTAAACAAAAAAAAAAAAACAAGGCGAACAATTGCAACAAAACAAATAATAACAAAAAAATAAATGAATTATTACAAATATTTAATTGAATCCTAAACAAATGAAACGAAATTGGAAGATATCGTTTAGCCTTTATTCGATGACAGTCGAAAAGTAGTAATTAATATCTGTTATGATTGCGCAAACCCCATGCTGGTTTGTTCTTCCTATCCCTATCACAAACAAACCATTATTAACCCTGCTGTAAATGGCATGCCTTTTTCATTTGGCCTTCGGTTGATTTAATTAATCTTCACAATGATCGCTAAATTGTCTCTGTTCGCTACTCGCAACACTGCAGCACGTGGATGTAAGGGCTTAAAATGAAGCATAATATTCGTATATGAAGACGCGTTTCATCCATGGTAGACGATGTTTGTACTAAAATTGAATTACCTAACAAACTGCGGGTTAAGAAGATGGATACCATGCGTGCGTGTGTGTGTGCGCGCGTGTGGAGGTCAGCGAACAGTACAACCTTGAACTACGGGCAAATCTATTTCTTTCACGGAAGGCGCACCTTTCTGCCCACCCGAGTTTTGGGTCAGTCCCGAAACTCCCCCCTATAGGATGTGGCCAACACTCAATTGAGACATCACATTCCTTTACTCCCGCGCTTTACAGAGAG
This sequence comes from Anopheles maculatus, assembly GCA_002091835.1. NCBI lineage: Eukaryota > Metazoa > Arthropoda > Insecta > Diptera > Culicidae > Anopheles > Anopheles maculatus. Next base: position 47,120 of record KZ062751.1, read on the forward strand.
AAGAAGTTGGTGGCAGTCTTTTAAATAAAGTTAAATTGCCAAAATGTGCCCGCCAAACCACCCGGGGCCCTTACCGGTGGTGCCGATTACTTTCGGCTGAATCGTCGACGGAACTGACGGGGCGGATAACGAATGCAAATTACTGTTTCGATTGAACAGACACAGCCTGTGGACGGAAGCGGCGGGCGTCGCAAGTTCGTTGGACTGCGTTTTGTGTCCGTGGTGATTTTTTGGTTTAAATTAGCTTCAGCTTAGTAACAAGAATGCAAAGCTGTTGTGCATCGAATGATAAGAGTGGAACCATGACCGTACGATGTTCTAATTTTTCCAAACAGGAATGCACACATTCATGCGTCGGCATGTGCCAACTCTGGTGTGAATTGGTTCATGCTTCCTGTGGCTTTTACAATAGTCGTGTTTATTGTTTCCGGTATGTGAATGTTATGGACTGGAAAAGGTTATAAGCAGGAAAGTCCGACTTGAATTAATTAGCAAACCACGTATTGCTCGGTGGAACTAATGTGTAATTGATACCATATGACGAACATTTAAATACTATTCATCGTAGCTTTTGTGACTTAATTAAACAACAAGTATTTAAAGTACTAAATAGAAAAGAAAACGTAAACTGTAATGTTAATTCACGAGATTTTACTAAGCATTAACAACTGTTCTTTCCGATTACAGCACTTGTTGCACGGGATTTTCCAGTTAAAATTTTCTTGTTCGCTTGTCCTCCTTCATAACTGCCTTATTTATGACTTTCTTTTCCGATGCATCACTATCATAAATCAAACGGAACACATCCCTTCGAGGCGCGTGGAAAACGTCCGTCTGTTGTCTGGTTGACAGTTTGCATCCAACACACAGTACCACCCATCAGCCGCTCATCGCAGTAGCCGCGATTGCTCCGAATAGCAGCAGCAGCAGCAGCAGCAGGCGGCTTGTTAAATCTATTATCATCAACATCGCGAGCCATCATCGGCGACTGGGTCTTTGCGCGGTACCATTACGAGGTGGAAGATAGGTCAGCTTGCGATACGGTCCAGGAATAAGACATGCTCGGTCTGTTGTTGGTGTACCAGCCGGCAGTATCATCATTTGTTGGCGAACCTTGGCCGCTGGCGGATCGTTTACAAGCTTGGTGCGGTATACAGTAGGTCGTAGCAACGGTCGTAGAAGAATCACGCCGCGTCCCTTTTTGACCGCATCAAAAGTTTGGGAATGTTTGTTGCGTTCATGTGTTAAAACGTGGTGTGTGTGTGTGTGTGTGTGCATACAAGGGGATGATATTGTGCTTGTGCTTAAATAGTTACAACTTATACCGGTGGTGTTGATCGCTAGTGCAAATAGTGTGCAAGGCAAAGAAACGTGACACTTGAACATGGCCGATAAAACCGAAACAAACCAGGCAATTGAGCTCCAAAATCAAAACGAGCGTGAAGCACCAGCGGACAAAGGTAAGAAAGGTGGTGTAACACTAGTCAACCCTATAGCGCATCATGTGCAGTGTCGATTTCTGATGCCGCTGTTCTGTACTGTGTGTAAATAAAGTATCCGCCACATGTGGAATAGAATATTCAGCTGTTCCGGGCGGTGTGTGTTTCTACGGCGGGGTCAGTCATTGAGGTTCCATTGAGGTAGTTTCCCCCCTGCTGTATCAAAGCTATAGCCTAACGTCGTATCGTACCCGCCAAACGATGAATCTAAACTTTAATCAACAAATAAACAAACTGTTGTTCGATGCAGCTTCGATGCTCTTTTAAACGTTGTTGGCATAGACAGCTCGACAGCTGCTGCTACCATGGCAATGAGGATGCGCAATTCGTTCGCAGTGATTCCAGTTGTTGTTTGTATTGTGGAAGCAATAAATGTTTGATTTCATTTCGCACTCTAAACTGTACAAAGCAAACAAACAGGAATTTGTAATTTGTTGTATTCCTTTTTTTAAGTTTAGTTTGGCGTCGTAGTGCTTGTTATGTCTTATCAGCAGGATGCATTATTTTTGGAGGCAAGCATAAGAAAGGTTATCGCGCATAGATTTCGGTTGTGGTAACAAAAAAAAACGGAACTCCTTACGTCCTGGTACGCTTATCTGCAAACCAACAGTCCAATCTGTTTTGTCCAATTAACAATTATAGGCACCAGAGTCGCACCAGAGTCGCACCAGTATCAGTGCATGAATTGTTTCACACGTTACGTCGCCCAGGGAAAACAGTGGACGCTTCATAATTGGAAATACATTTTTCTGACCCTTTTATGTTGATTATCTCGTAGAAACATTTAGGGTTGTGCGAGGCAGCCTGCACCAACAGTGCATTTCGAACGGTCAACAGTCTCAAGAGCAAGATATGGAGTAATTGTAACGATAGGCATTAAGCGAGAGCCCTTAAGACTCGCTATCTATCGGTGATTTCCAGTAGATTTTCATTTGAGAATGATAAGGAAAATATAGGGATAGTGTTTTGTTGTTAAAGATTATTACAAGTTTAACAGAAAGCATTGTTATCATAACTTCAGAAGAATTGGTACTGTATTCAAAGCATAAAATCCTCTAATTTCGATGCTTCTCTCTTCTTCTCTTCTTTCGTGGCCTGCTCCTAGGGAGCACGTCTAATAGACATGGCCTGGTGTCCATTTCGATGCTCTTGCTATATTTTTTTTTCGAATTATCTATGTTTTTCTTGTCACTGACTTTATTACCTCACGCCTTTGGATTTGATTTGAGGCCAAAATGAGCCTTCATTATCCTCAAAGATTCATATATCTCCAAAAGTTTATGATTTTGTGCATTCTTTACGCAATTCGTCTTCAATTTTAACACTTTCTTGGATGAAATTCTTTAAGGATTTTTTTGGGGATGCTTTTTGAGGGATGCTAACAGGATGATTTGCCCAGAGAACTAACCTAACCTAAATAAATATGAATATAAGAAAATCTAAAAATAAAAGTAAAACAGAGATTTTATTAAGGCTTATCAGATCTTGGATTGATGAATTTTTGGGATTGACGAATCCTTGAGGATTCACGAATCTTTGAAGTACAGATTCATGAATCGGAATCAGATTAACTCAACACTAGTCATTTAGGGTTAGGGTAACAATTTATATCAACTCAGAACACAGAACGTTGCTCGTTTCCTGATACGAAACCTCGTGGTGATTTCAGCAAGAAAATTTATATTTTTAGCTGGGAACCATACAAATTTAGAATCATTAAACAATCGTAGAAGAAGAACAAGTTAACTTGTTATCAAACAGTTAACAATGACTTTCTGCTTAATATGTCCAAAATCTGTAATTTTCAAAGTAGATTAACTGTCTCTTTTTCTTCTTGGCTCGTTCTATTGAACACGTCTTACAGGCCAGTCAATGTTACAGCATGGGCCAGATCCGTTCCAGCCAATGAGTTCATTGTACTCCTCTGAGCCTTGTGCCGAAAGAGTTGCTGACGAACACTTTCTTGGTTTGGCATGAGTCCGCTATCCTCACCACGTGTCTCAACCATCTTATTGTTTCGGATTTCACCCTAGTTCCTTCTCCTATTCCACACGTTCAGCTAGCACACACCGCTAAATATAGTCCTTAGTCGGTATAGTCCAGCACTAGTGCTGGTGGAGGACTACCAGACGTAATAGTGTCTCTGTTGTGCGTTGTTGGGGTGTTCTGGATCGCAAAAGTTTGATGAGCCCATAGTTTTCACGATTCCATTGAACAAGGCGCTTTCGAATGTCTCTGCTCACGCTGTTGCCCAAAGTTACGATCGAATCGTGATCGTAACCTAATTTCTAGATCTTCTAGAGGTTGTATCATAACTAATAAATCAGACTGTACAATAATGACATGCCTAAAATGAAAACTGCCAATTACTTCAGCAATACCCTTTAACATTTAAGCTATATTCATACGATCGTAAAGACCTTACCTGTATTTCGAACAAGAAGTAAAACTGAAACGAGTAACTTAAATTTGATAGACTTAATGCACACCAAAAAGTTAAGAAGCGATAAGAATACGTTTAAGGTGTGATTTACACTACGCACGCTTTCTGTAGACTTTCTGCATAAACCTGTTCACTGTTGCAAACAAGAAAGTAAACCTCCCAACGATTTCAAAGCGATCAAAAAGCACCTTGTTGACGTCAGTAACAATAAGGCCTGGAGGATATGTAAATTAACGTTCTAATCGCATGTCGCACCTCACGGCAATTTGAACACACCATCTCCAAACTGAGTGTTAAAGCCTTTTCAGTGGTTTTAATTTTAACATTAAATCATTAAAAGCTGCAAATACAAAGTGTAATTATTTACCTTCAACAGTTAAATAAATTACACTGAAGATTGGTAAGAACACATCACAACGTTAAGACACTACACTAGACAGCTGTCCATAGGCTGTTTGACGATGATTTTCAGCTTCGAGGTAATGTATTTGTTTTATCCACAGATGGGCAATAAACCTCGTCGATTCCCAATCAAGAAGGACAAGTAATAATGTAACTGTTGGCCAAATCGTAAATTAAAAGTATGTTAAGTTGATACGTTAATGAACGCTGTACACAGTAGAGTGTGAACCATTACGGGAAGGTGTGAAAATTCTTGTCCACTACGTACGAGGTATAAGCAAAAAATCATTTATATTGTGAATCATTCGAGGAAGTGAAATATTGTGTTCCCCATGCTTTTTTTTCTCCCTCACCAGGAACTGAAAGTGGCCCAAAACGTTGTGGCTTGATTCATCCTTTGTTGATGGTTTAAATTTTTGGAGCATAGGTGCAAATCGACTGTGGTGTGGAGCTTCGAAACGCAATGGTTATGCTTCAATGCGGTTTAACTCATTCTTTCGCAGAGTAGCGTGCGACTTCATATAATCGTCCACGACCTTGAGGTCCGGGGCAAGTAGACTATTCCTAGTGCTGCTGCTGCTACGCCAAACTTCTGCACCGACTTACGGTTCAGCCTTTCACCAGAGAACTGGCTTTCGTGTCGTTCTACGCAGTCATTCTGCACAGGGTTTTTTTTCTTTCCTTTAAATTGGCACAGATGGGTTTGGTATTGGACACATTGAATAATGTCCGTCCGTGTTTGCAGTAGGCACGGAACTGGGATGTTTCGAAACCGGCCGTAACTGGTTGGGCGAAATAGTTGCATCTACGTTTAGCAGCAAGGTGGATGGATGATGATGATGATGGACCTGACGATCAATACTATTATTGCTTGGGGGGAAATTTATGTAGCAATAAGGTGATTTTGTGGCCGTACGAAGATATACGAAGGAGGAATATCTGGGGGCAGACCTGGGTGCAGGTGTATTTGAACCATCATTTTATCGTCTATTTATGTCCGTAAGTACTGTGCAAATGATGCGAATACTCAGCTACATTTGCGGCTAATAAGAAAGTACAGTACATATCATTAAAATAATTCATATTGATTTGAAACTAAACGCTTTAGTTGTATACTTTCGTTTGGTTCGATAGTATAATTGATAAGCAAATACATAGCTTTATTATTATTGGATATCTGTTAGCTTCAGTGAGACTTAATATCTCGTCAATACATTTGTTTTGACGTGTTCATTATTACCATTTTAGATGCGTTAAGGGATCAGCTAGTACTGTGCAACTAACGGCGACAATTTATAATACAATGTGCTTAAAGTTACACACACACACAGCAGCAGTTTGTCTGGCTCACAATTGAGTGCAAAACGAAACTCATGCTCGGGGTCCGCTAACAGC